>LKTO01000193.1:0-84829 GCA_001399465.1 Hymenoscyphus scutula
GAGGGGTGGGTTGTGAGGTCGTGGGTTGGGGGGAGGGCGGCGGTTATGAGGGAGAGGGCTGCGGCGCGTTCGGAGGGGGTGGGTTCGGGGTCTATGTAGGGGAGGGAGTCGTGGATGGTGTTTAGGAGGGGCATTTTGTGTGTGTGTGTTTTTGTTCTTCGATTGAGGGATTGGAGGTTGGTTTGGTGGTGGTGTGTGGTGTGTGGTGTGTGGTGTGTGGTGTGTGGTTGAGTTGTGGTTGTCTCTGGGAATTTCTTTCCCGTCCGTCGCAAAGAAGCATTTGATAGCGGATGGGGATCTGCGGCAGGGGTTGTGGCTGGAGCTGGCTGGAGCTGGCTGGAGGTGGGTTGGTGGCGTTGCGGAGCTCTGTTCCTGTTTCCTCACTTGAGCTTCCAAGCTCCTTCTTACAACAACACCTACCTCGTGGACCATGACTTGAAGAACCCAACTATCCCTCCGAGAGGGCACGATAAATTACCCGTTACGAAAGCAAGAAATCTTCTAAAAAAAATCATGGAAGCTTCAGAATACAAACGCTCCAAGGCGGGACCTTCGGAACAAAATACCCCCAAACGTGCAACGAGATACTGTTCCTTACTTCTTGCTCTCTTCAAGTTTCTTTCCATTTTATTTCTGCTGCTATTTGTATTTGGGCTTTATTCCCTCTTTTTTGGATATCGGACGGGGAACCTCTGGTCTTGGAAAGCGTTTGATGGATATGAGGAATATGGTGGCAAGAACGGAAGCTCCAGGGGGAGCAAATACTTGCTGGGTGTTGGCAAGGCGGATATCACTGGGTAAATACTTTTTAAATCCCAAAACGTTATGATCATTCTGCTGACACAACTTCAGACCAGTTGTAGAGATAAACATGATGGGATACGCGGATCCTAAACAAGTCGGTTCCGGCCTGCGGCAACGTTTATACTCCCGAGCATTCATCATTGAAGATATCGAGCATCCGGAGGATAGATTTGTCTATCTTGTTTTGGATACACAATCTGGAGATACGGCTGTTAGATATGGAATTCTTCACGGACTAGTTGAACTAGGGAGTGATTACTCGGTATATGGACAACATAATGTTGCTGTGACAGGGACACATTCTCATTCTGGACCCGGAGCTTGGCTGAATTATTTGCTGCCTCAGATTACGAGTAAGGGATTTGATAAACAGAGTTATCAGGCTATTGTGGATGGGGCGTTGTTGTCTATACAACGAGCGCATCGGAGTTTACAACCTGGATATTTGACGGCTGGCACTACCAAAGTGTTTGGAGCGAATATCAACCGAAGTCTCTATGCATATCTTGCAAACCCCGAAGCGGAGAGGGCGAAGTACAATGAGAGTGCTGAGGACGACGGATCTGTCGAAAAGACCTTGACCTTACTTCGGTTCCAACGAGCTTCGGATGGAAAGAACACAGGAGTATTGACATGGTTTCCAACCCATGGGACTTCAATGTTGGGAAATAATACCTTGATATCAGGCGACAATAAAGGGGTAGCGGCAGATCTTTTCGAGAAGAGTTTTTCGAAAGATGATACAAATGTTGCAGACGGCTTCGTTGCCGGATTCTCTCAAGCAAATGTGGGAGACACCAGTCCGAATGTCCTTGGAGCTTGGTGTGAAGACGGGTCTGGAGAAGAATGTAGCTTCAGGAACAGCACATGCAGCGACGGTAAAAGTCAATATTGCCATGCTCGAGGACCCTTTTTTAGAAAGCAAGACAACGGAGCTTCCTCCTGTTACGAGATTGGCAAGCGTCAATTTGAACCCGCAAAAGTACTTTACGACTCGATGGACAAGAAGGGAATCCCAGTGGAAGGGTCTTCGGTTAAGTCGTTCCATGTGTTCCAGGATATGTCAAATTACAGCTTTCCACTTGACAACGGAACTTATGTCAGTACCTGCCCAGCGGCTTTAGGATATTCTTTTGCGGCGGGTACCTCAGACGGACCCGGAGCCTTTGATTTTACGCAAAACGACCCAGGAGCACCAAATGCATCCCCCGTCTGGAGAGTAGTGTCTGGTTTTATCAAAGCCCCAAGCAAAGAGCAACAGAAATGTCACTATCCCAAACCAATCCTCCTCGATGTCGGAGAAGTCACCTCCCCTTACCTCTGGACTCCAAACATCGTCGACATCCAAGTCCTTCGAGTTGGTCAATTCGTAATAATAGTTTCCCCAGGTGAAGCAACAACCATCTCCGGCCGGCGCTGGAAACAAGCAATACATGACCAAGCAAAGTCACTGTCATTGTCTGGTACCTCATCCGAACCCATCGTCGTCCTAGGCGGTCCCGCAAATTCCTATACACACTACATCGCCACACCAGAAGAATACTCGATCCAGAGATATGAAGGAGCATCAACTCTTTACGGACCATGGACTTTGAATGCATACATAAACCTGACACTTTCTCATCTTCCCTATCTCTCCTCGTCCGCAACTTTAAAACCGGCACCTGGTCCATTACCACCAAATAACGTCAACGCCTCCCTCTCCTTCATCACGGGCGTTGTTTTTGACGGCACCCCCCTCTTCAAGAAATTCGGCGAGGTACTCCAGGACGTCCGTCCTGCATACTCTATAGGCTCCACCATTTCAGCGACCTTCATCGGCGCAAATCCACGGAATAATTTGAGATTGGAGGATACGTATGCTGCCATTGAGAAACTCGATGTCAATACGGCGACATGGAAGAGGGTGAGGGATGATAGTGATTGGTCTCTGATCTTCAACTGGAAACGGACGAGTGAGGTTCTGGGTATCAGTGAGGTGGAGATTATTTGGGAGACTGGACACGAGGAAGACGGGAGGGTTGAGAGGGGACAGTATCGGATCCGGTATCTTGGAGATTCGAAGGCGGTTGGGGGAACGATTACGGGGTTTGAGGGGCTGAGTGGGGAGTTTGTGTTAGTTTGAGGGTATAAAAAAGAATTAGCAAAACCATAAGATCCCCTCAGGGATCTTAGGGGAAAACCCAGACACCGTTTCTTGCCGGTTTTATTACGCTCCGATAGGCCTTATTCATATATCTTTCTACTTTTGATATATATTTTTTTTCAAGCTCGACATTTCGATTGAAGTGGTCCCGAATATAAGCGCACTCTCAAGTTTTATAAGTTATAAACTTGCTTACCCCCGTAAATGAGCAGTACATGACAGGGCTTCCACGTGAACGCAGAAGGAAATTTGTGTTTTTGTTTAATCACCAGACTAATCGAGCTTATTTCTTTGAATTCGGTGCTAGGAGCTTTCCTTATTTTGGGTTAAGAAAAGTGGGGGCATTAGGCGGTGAAAGGGGGGGAAATTTTATTAGGGACAAGGACTTCCAATGGATTGATTGTTTAGTTGAGGAAGAGTGTAAGTGAGATTTGTGATAGAGAGGTAGGTGGGGAGTTTGTACATGAGATGGAGGAGAGGAGTGTTGGGAATAGGAATGGTGGTATGGGTTTATTTTATTTTATTTTATATTTTTTTTCGTTGGTAGTACTAAGTATATATATAGCCTTTCTAATCCTATCTCATCTCCATTCTAAATCTGATGAAACGCGGAAGTCTCTTCTAAACCCCCGCGAGATAGACAGTAGAAGTATAATAACCCCCAAGTGACCATATCAAAAACGCTATATTATCTCAAAGGCAAGTAAGTAACTTCTCGATTTTCGGTACTTGTCTCTGTAATGTCGCAAAAGGGGGGGGGGACGCAAAAAGGTTCTTTGCTTTACAACACCTATATCGACAACTAAATAGCTCCATTGCAAGGCAGAAACTAGTGCGCTCTCCAATAGCTCTGTTGGAAACAGCCTGTGTTTCTTTGAATATCTTTCCGATCACTGTGTTATAGAAAGTGACGGCCAGTACAAAACGGGACACCTTTTTCCCGTTCCCGCAGATAGAGGCTGCCTACCCGTATCTTCGTCTAATCACATCGGTCAATTTTTTTGGTAAAGTAGTCAAGGTGATGCTGCCACTTTTGTTGTTTACCACGGAATCCCGCTTTTTCAAATCAGTAACAAGAAACAGACAGACACCCATCAGTACACAATCGAGAAAGAGGTCGGTCAAGTAGTTCAGTTCATTCACCCTTATTCATTACTACATACTGTTACAATCCATTTTTAGTCTTCCCATCATATGCGAAAAGCGATTGCGAACTATTTTCGAGACCTGAAAAAAAACGAGAGGGATATCAAAAAAGTAGATCCTCGCTTCCCCTATAGCGAAAATAAACGCCCCTCCGCCCTCCTAAAAACGCCCGCTAAACAACCCACACAGATCCTGATTTTTTTCACCAAGCACTTTTGCTTTTCTTCCTCTCCGTCTGATCCCACTTCCACGCATCTTCGAAAGCAGTAGCCTTGGCCTTAGTATCACTCGGCTCAAGACCCAGTTTTCTAACAATCTGGAAAGCACCCGTTCCCACACTCATAGTCTGTCCCATGATGATACACTCACTCACTCCCTCAATCTGGTCCGATTTCATTCCCGCCGCGGCGTCGAACAGATGATCCGGTGTCTTTTCAAAAGAAGCGAGTTGCAAAACACTATCTCTCATCTTCGACAATCCGAATCGAGTGATACCGAGGACTTCTCCCTTATAAGTCATGACATCAGCGAGAAGTTGCATGTGTCGAGGATCAATGTCCATTTCCCCCATGACAATCCCGATTTCCGTTGCGATGGTGGATCGTGCTGCCTCGATCCCCAAGACCTCGCGAGCTTCTATGACGTTGTTGGAGATGACTTTTGCCCCTTCGACTCCCTCCGTGTTCATACATGCTCGGAGTCCGTATCCCTCGACGAGAACGGTGTACTTGATTGGTAAATCGGACGACTTGTTGATGACGGCTCGAGTGGCATCCGGATAACCTGATATAGCAATCTCAGGTAAAGCTCGCTTCAGATAATTGACACGGAGAAGCAAGTCGTTCTTGTCAACTTCCAGTCCTGCTGCCTTCCTAGCCTTGGCTGCCGCGGTAATCCCTCGAGCTCCCATATTTCCACCAGTAGTCTCCAAGACGTTGATAAAAATGTAACTGCCTTTGACTGTTACATTGTCTCCTGGGATTTTCAGCTTCTTTTGTTTGCAGATCGTCTCAGCAATTCCGAAAGGTGTGAGCCCGAGCATCATTTTGTTGATGGCTTCCAGGTTAATGGATAGACATATGGTTGCTTTGTGTGCCGACCACATGTCCTCGACATAATGAATGACTTCGCGGATATAAGTCTTCTCCACTAGTCCCTTCACAACTTTTGCTGCTTCCATAGCAGTGGGATTTTGAAGGGGGCAGCTGATGACAGGTGTACTGATGTTCTTTGAAGCGTTGATGATTTCTTTGATACGTGGTACACCCTGCGTGATACTCATACCAGCGACACCAGCAAAATGAAAAGTCTTCAAGGTCATTTGGGTTCCAGGTTCTCCAATGGATTGAGCTCCAACGGCCCCAACAGCATGTCCCGGCTCAACATGGGCCTTGGCGTACTTGCTTAAGCACAGCCTGATGAATTCTTGCAAAGTAGCTTTCGAAACTTTGGAGACTCGATCTACCCAAGCGCTTTTTTGTGGGTCTTCTTTTGAGATGTCGTACCGCACTTTGGTGCCTTTTGGGTCATCATCTAATATTTCGAGACCTGCCTTTTCCCGTGCTTTTGCCATAGTTGTGGCTAACCCGTGAACGAATTTGGTAATTGTATCAATAAAGTCTCGGGCACTTTCGTGTTCATCGACCGCGTAATTGCTTTCATCTCGATACTCCAAGGGCTCCCCTCGCAGCAAGCCCTTTCTGAGATACTTTGTCTTTTCTTTGGCTAGATATTTCTCGCAGAGTGCTTTGATCTGGTATGGCAATAGGCAAGGATCTTCGTTCTTGAAAGTTATGGTTTCGGCATGCTTCCAGGTTCTTTGGAAGTGAACAGGCACAGCTGAGCCCTCCATATCCACAGGATCAAGCTTATCTGCTCCAAATTGAAATTGCACGATTCCACCAGAAGAGTTTCGCACGGTGTCGTCGTATCTTGTGGAAAGATCCTCGAGTGATTTCATAAGTCTTCGTGACATGTATCCGGTTTCTGCAGTCTTGACCGCAGTATCGACCAAACCTTCACGACCCGAGATGGCGTGGAACAGGAATTCGGAAGGCGTGAGACCCGTGAAGAAGCTGTCGAAAACGAACCCCTTTGCTAGAGGCCTTCGGTCTTTCTTGATGAAATGCGGCAGTGTTCGGTCTTGGAAACCGTCTGCAACACGCTTCCCGCCGATAATTTGCTGTCCTACGACAGCTACCATCTGAGCGACGTTAATAGAGGATCCCTTTGATCCAGATTTGGCCATGATAAGTGGTGCATTCCATTTGCTCAAGGAAGCAATACAGTAATCTCCTGCAGCAGCTCTGACTCCACTCAGAATACCAGAAATGGAATTTTCGAGAGTCTCTTCCATATCACATCCCGTAGACTTCTCGAGTTTACCATCTTGAAATTGTGTAATAATTTCTCCGGCCTCGTGGTAGGCAGCGTCAACCAATCTCTGTTTTTCTTCTGTGAGTTTCGCCGATGGATAAACGTCATTGATGCCGATGGAGAATCCTTGGTTCGTGAGATATCTTGCCGATATTTTTGCGAGCCGATTCATACATCTCACAGCCTCATCAGGACCGAAATCTCTCAGAATAATATAGAATATCGAGTCCTTTTTACCTGATCCAACAGTCGTCTTGTCCATTCTGCCACACATGACCTCGGAATTACGCACCACAAGCCAGCCGTCATTGTCATCCATATCGGGACACTTGCCCGCCACAAATGAATAGTCACGGCACTTGGCATCTAGATTGACTTTGACGGGCGAGTCCTTGTTTGGTCGCATAAGCACGCTAAAGACTTGCTTTCCAGTCCAAAGCGCCTCTGGCTTCAAGATCGCTGGGGGTGGTAAATCAAGGTGGAGATTACCATCGACCATGTACATGCAAAGATTGGCGAATGTCTTCCGGTCGAAGAAGTTTTCCTTGCTACTTAAAAGGTAAGCTGCGGTAATGAAATCTTGAGTTGCAGAAATGATTGGCTCTCCATTTTTGGGGGTTGAAAGATTGTTCTTGACTCCCATAAGATTTATGGCCTCGGTTCTTGCTTCTTCGGTTTGGGGAACATGCAAGTTCATTTCGTCACCGTCGAAATCTGCGTTGTACGGATTGCAAACACACTCGTTGAGACGGAAGGTTCTCCAGGGCCTGACTTTGACGTAATGGCTCATGATACTGAGTTTGTGCAAGGAAGGTTGCCGGTTGAATAGCACGATATCGCCATCCTCGAGATGCCTCTCAACCACATCCCCGATCTGCAACTTTCTCGACTCAATCTCCAATTTTGCAAATTTTAGCGAAATCTTGTGATCGGAGCCTTTCTTGATGATTTGTTGGGCGCCGGGGTGTTTACTGGCTCCGTTCAGCACACACTTTCGTAGCTTGTCTAAGTTATGCCGCTGTACTCGCTCGGGGTAAGTGAGGTTCATCGCGACCAATATTGGTATGGCAACCTCCTCAACCCCAAGATTTGGATCGGGCGAAATAACTGTACGTCCAGAGAAATCCACACGCTTTCCCGACAAATTTCCTCTGAAGCGTCCTTGTTTTCCTTTTAGTCGCTGGCAGAATCCTCGTATGGGCTTTCCGAATCCAGTTTGTTGGAGACCGGGAACATCACTGTTGACATAGAGTGCGAGTTGCAATTGAAGATAATCCCACTGCTCCATGATTGTCTGAAGTGATTGTCCTTTGATTAGTGCTGCTCGAATCAATGAACTGATATGAACAATGTCGGCCAGCTTGGTAGTTAGGTCGTCCTCGGTACTGGCACCATCTTGCGCAACTGAAGGTCGTATACAAATGGGAGGGGCTGGTACAAATTGCCACAGAAACATCTCTGGTCTTCCTTCGGCAGGGTTGATATTTAAGAGCTCGCAGTCACTGGGTGAGATCAGCTGGAAAAGTTTCAAAACACGCAAAGGGCTCAGGTCCTCCATCGCCTTTTTGACATGCTTGTCCAGTTCCGGGTTGTGCTTCTTGGCCTCCTCGAAAGAAGCTTTGAATGCAATCGATCCCAGTGGTTCTACTTTAGTTCTGGCAGTTGACTTGTTGAAAACTGTGTATTTATCGTGCGCTAATTTGAGGGCTGCAACCTTTCGAATTTGACCATTGACTGTACCGCAATATTGACAAATTTTTGTTTTCCGACACTGTTCGTTGATGCGCTTGCAGATTTGAGTGCGTTTAAGATTATCAATTCCAGGCTTTCGTAGTTCCTTGAGAAAGGACCGTCTTTGGGGTTCAGTGAGTAGTACTTTGGAACAGTCCTGTGGGCTCAGTTAGTCCTTGAATACGACAGGTGGTTAAATCACCGTACCTTGCATATGTTTTGCAGGATCTTTTGAGTGAGACTCAAGTATCCAATGTGGAATGCGGGGAGTGCGAGTTTGATGTGCCCAAAATGCCCATTACAATTTTGTAGCCCTTCGCCGCAAGTTTCGCATGCGCCAGTCTTGCTAGATATTCCCTGCGCAAAATAAAGCATCAGCATATGCCGCCCTCCTGTCGTACATTTTACCACGGAGGCTCACCAGTCTCGAGTCCAAAGCTCCATGTTGGGTAGGTCTTCGATTTTTCTCCACATCGTATAGCATTTTATCGGATACCTCGACAACGGCTTGATTTGCGATATCTTGGTTGGATCTAGAAGGCGTTCAGTTAGCAGAGAATGTGAAGGTGTGAGGAGGTTTGCGCACTGGATACCAAACTGCAATTCCTTGAACCGCTTTGGTGGGCAGTCTGCTACCTGCCGTTTTGTCGTATCGTGCCGCATTTTGACGGTATGCTACCCGTAAGACGGCGCGAAATGTTTGTAAGGATGGACCAGTAATCCCAGGTCCGTATGTAGGTGAGTGTATCGTGGGGAGGGCTACCGCATGTTGGAGTGTGTATGCGACAGACTGTTGAATTAAGAGTCAGAATGGGAGCTTCAATTCAAAGTAGAAAAAAATGGTGGGGTACGAGCACGAGGGGCCGAGCTTTTCGAGCGCTCAGTGAATGCAGCACCACCTCCACCTCAAAACTAGGTACTAGTACAAAAATACAAACACCTACAACTCAACGCAAATTACCTAGATTAAAATTTTAGAAGTTTGGTCAATTGAAAATGTGTTCTTTCGCGTAAATAAACATACTTTGGATGTATTTCAGTAATTACATATTGGCAAGTCATTATAGTGCTACTTTCCATATGCCCTGCATACCTTGCCGTTATTCTAGCTAATTGTACTTTGGAACGAACAATGATTACAAAAGTACAAGATCATCAGAGGAAAAAGAACATGATTAATTAACTTGAAGACTATCAAATTTTCTTCTACTTATTTAGTACTTGGAATAATGGTAGAATCTCGAGGAAAAGGAAGATTAACAGAGATATTAAAAAGGTTAACCTAGGCAAAAGAGTTGATAGTAAATAAAATGCCATGCTCGTACCTACCTATCCAACTCATTGCTGTAACCTTTTAGAACAATAGGAGCGGATGACTGGAATGATTTGGGTTGCCAGTAGTCTACTCGAGTAACTTAGGACAACAGTGATGGAGCTACCCCGCCGCGAGGCGTATGGTCGATGCTACATTGGTTTGCTACGTTGTTCTCTGAGTTGTCTCTTGAGTTATGTATAAGGGAAAATGAGTCTAGAATGTACTAGTTGCAACGGGTGATGAAGTTTGTGAGTAAGATATTTAAATCACCGGATATGCGCGTATGATTACTCTATCAATATACGTAGTTACTAAGACCATAATAATAATTCTAAGTGCAGCCCATGACTTAGGTTGGTCTGCAGGTCGAGAGATGTAGAATCCCGAGACTCGGCCCCCAAAAACCAGTTCCGAAGGACGTTAAAAGCGGCAGTAATAATTTCGGCAATGTTCCTGCCAGTAATACAGCTCTCATTATTCTAAATTTTTGTACCTTTTTAGAGTAATAATAGGTCATTGATCTAGATATAGATATTTGGAACAGTTTAAAATAACAACCTAAGTCTAAAGCCATCGGGATAAAAAGAATTTTGCCCCGCTCGTACCACCTCCACACCTCCGACCTCCGACATCTCGCCGCGCCAACACGACATGGGAAGAACCAGCAAGGCATTGGACCAAAAAACCAACATTTACCTCGAAGACTGAGGCGACTTGACTGTCAACCCACCCACTTCCTTCCTTCCCCATCGCACACTCACGCACACACGGACAAGGGTGATTCCTCCTACTGCAGTCTGCAGGGCTAGGAAGGAAAATATCAGTCAAGGTTTATGAGTTCCAACACAGTGGCATCGCAAGGTGCCACCCTGTCTTCCATCATCCAACGTCTTCCTGACCCTCTTCAGACATACATCGACAATTCCCTCCTACAGCTTTCCAAAGCCTACGCTCAGCTCTCACCTTCTACCCGAACTCACCTGGACAACGTTCCACCTACAGCTCTTGCTGGCAGCGTTGTTCTCCTCCTCATCACCGCAGCATTTTCAATGAGCGGTTGGGGACGATCTTTCTTTGGTGGAAATGGCCATCGTCTGTCTCCATTTGGATCCAGAACCATCCCACCAAACGTAACCGATGAGGATTTCTCATACATAACCTCCGACGATCTCCAAAGGCCAGGAGCTTCCTACGACCCTCACCGACCACCACCTCCTTCGATGCAGGCGGAAGATGATGTTCTCTTGATCAAGAACAAGGGCGTTACCTATCCAGTCAAGTTCCCCGCATACAGTATTGGAGATGGAAAGCTGCAGGTTCGGGATATCAAGGAGCGGGCCGCAGCTGTGATGGACCTTCCGAGTGGTACCAGACTAAAGTTGCTGTATAAGGGTCAACATTTGAAGGAGGACTACAGACCATGTCGGGACTACAGCTTAAAAAACCAGAGTGAGATTCTTTGCATGGTTGGGGAAGCAGAAGCAAGTGGATCGGACGACGACAGCGAGGATGTGCAGGAAGGGGGCTTGTTTAAGCGAAAGCGAAATCGCAAGAGCAAGAAGAAGGGAAAGAAGAAGTCGGACTCGAATCTATCGCCTGGAGATGGTCCAAATACCGGCAATTCAAGAACTGTTTCGCCTGCACCACCACCAACTCCTCAGACTCCATTAGGCAAGCTAGAAGCCATCTCCTCACACTTCCACACCAAGATACTTCCCCTCTGCGTACAGTACACCGTTTCACCACCAGACGACCCAAAGAAGAGAGATTTTGAACACAAGAAGCTATCCGAGACGATCATGAACGAGGTTCTGCTGAAGTTGGATGCTGTGGAGACGGAGGGCGATAACGAGGCTAGGGAGAAGAGAAAAGCTTTGGTCAAGGAAACTCAGAACGTCTTGAATCGTTTGGATGACAAGATTGCTGAATATAAGTGATTCTGCTTCTCATGGAAGGCCACTATTACGAATTCCCTTGGTCTGATTATATTTGCATAGGGTGAGGTGATGTGATTTTCCTCAGGCGTGATTACTTGAGCGGTATTCGATGGCATGGCGTTTTCTTCCTTGTGCTCATATAGATTGAGAAGGAAAAACTGGAACTTTTGTTAATACAGCTAGCTACTTTTAATTGTCGAATAATACTCGTTCGGTGGATCTTACCTTTCTTGGTCTCGCATATTTGGAGAATATGTATCAGTAAATTCTCGAAATCAAAAGAGAGTAAGGGTAGTACAGTTTGAGGAACCGTGACCTGACAAAAGACCGAATAATAATGCCTGTTTCCAGGATTTCTAAGGATATCAAATCTCTGTTGCTACAAGTAATATGTGACTGGTTTCCAGGTTTACTGAATAGATGTTTGCAAATTTACTGGGTGAGTGGGAGTGCATAACTACCCAAAGAGAGCCAAATTGCTCTGGTCTACCCCCTCATTGTTCAACCAAGACTAGAAAATCAATTCACTCATCCCAAGGCAATTGATTCATTCTTCGATAGGAGTTACGACAGCTGGTTCTCGTACCTTGAGCTATGTTGCAATCATGGTAGAATCAAATTGTTGGGTTAGATAACGAGCATATTTAGTTGCACACAATAAAGTAAACGTCCAGATTCCTTCACGATTCTGAATCAAATTGTTTTGCATCGCGGTCGCAAAGAATAATTTTGAAGTTCTCCAATGGTGTTCAAGGTTCAGGGCATGTGGAGCTAAGAGCCCTACTCACGTGCAATGTGCGATTTGTGGGAGTCCGTGCACCCAGGTAGCGAGCGGCCTTGAATGAATCCCTCTTTTTCGTCTGTATCTCAAATTGAATCAACGACAAATCGCCAAACAACCTAATCGACCATTGTCTTCTCACGGACAACATGTCGACCTTCGAGCAACAGGTAAATTCTCCTGCCCAGCGAATTATCCTCCCCGGCGTCCCAATACCCCATCCGCCCGCCGTCTTTGCGATGTGTCCCGCGGCCGAGGACATATTTACAGCCTTGCGCATACCTTGAGAAAGATGGAAGCTGATCAGACCGTGTGTAATAGATTGTCATCGATGGCAAGGGTCACTTGCTTGGTCGGCTCGCAAGTACCGTTGCTAAGCAACTCTTGAACGGCCAAAAGATCGTTGTTGTGCGATGTGAAGCCCTCAACATCTCTGGAGAGTTCTTCCGTGCGAAGCGTACGTCTTACATCCTAATCCCACGGGAATAATCGAATCGAGCGAGTTGGACAAGAATTGGGCGCAAAAGGAATCGAGGACTGACTTGGCTTCGAATATAGTAAAGTACCACGCCTACCTCCGAAAGATGACCCGATACAACCCAACCCGAGGAGGTAAGATATCTCTCTCTGCTGGATTCTGCGCAGCTCGCAGTGCTGGAACAATTCGAAATGGTGTCTAATTCACCACAGGTCCTTTCCATTTCCGTGCTCCATCAAGAATCTTCTACAAGACCGTCCGTGGCATGATTCCCCACAAGACCGCCCGTGGTGCCGCTGCTATGGAGAGACTCAAGGTTTTCGAGGGTGTCCCACCACCATATGACCACGTCAAGCGTGTTGTTGTTCCCCAAGCCTTGAGAGTCCTCAGATTGAAGCCCGGACGCAAATACTGCACCGTCGGCCGATTGAGCCACGAGGTCGGATGGAAATACCAAGATGTTGTTGCTAGGTTAGTTGAATCGCTGATTTGTGGTCTTGAGCTGGGTTAAGATGCTAATTTGGACTAGACTTGAGGAGAGAAGAAAGGTTAAGGGATCCGCATACTACGCCCGCAAGAAGGCCGCACGAAGACAACTCTCAGACGCCACAAAGAGTGCCAAGGTTGACGAGAAGACCCAGAAGCAGTTGGCTGAGTACGGCTACTAGATATCACGAATTTCCATTTTTCGGGGTATCTGGATGGTTGGGTCTCTGGGCTGAAGATAATTTTCCTTTTCAACACCAACTTCGTCAACGCTTTGTTCTACCCGTATTGGGAAGATGCCTCAAGGCTGGTTCTTCGACACAAATCTGGCACGGAAACTGGAGGGTCGCTATCATCGGAAAAAGAGCGCTGATGAAGCTTTGGGCCTCTGCTGTGTATAAGCGTTTGTCTTGCATGCCGCTCATAGGGAAATGAATTCACAATCAAGAATAAAAAATGGCCGGGGCGTTTTTGGTGTTTATGAAATTGAGAATGGTCAAGTTACAGCTGATACCAAATGACACAGAAAAGTCCCATCAATTGCCCTTGCCCAATTACTTGGTCCTGCTTTCCTGCCAAGGCTAAAGTGTGGAATTGTGTTTGGTTTTATGAATGATTTAAACCCCTGTTAAGCGATATGCCTTTTCTTATACTATGTTTCTAGTGTCTTTCTGCTCCCTCCCTCTACCCTTTTGTTTATGTTCCTTCGATCGATTCCCTTGTACAACATGGATAAATAAATTGAATTTATATAACCCTGGCTGTACCCACAACGAGATGCATAATGACGACTGATAGCTCAGCCTTATATGCCATACACTAGAGAACTCCAATAACTTTCATGTCAAATATGAGAGCCCGATACCCCCGATACCGCTTTGAAAATGGCAATGAAGTTCGGTTGCCGGATGCTGCCGAGGAAGGCACTGACAGCGGAAACCATCCGCGCCAATTCTCCCCGCAAAATGAATTCTGGGGTATCTTCCCCGGGATACAAGTATCTGTCTGACCTCTACTTAGAGGTCCATACAAGCTGGAAATATCTGTCTACTCATACTCCAGTCTCTCGTTTGATCTCTGATTTCAAGACGAAACAATTATTTGACAACTGGACTTCAATTGATCTTCTGTCGAGCTCGAGATTGAGATTGAGATTGCCACGCCCGCGTTACACCTTTCCAAGCAAAAGTACCCTTGTACCCCAGCACCGACTTCCTATCTCAGGATCCCAATAAATACCAAAGTCCTCCCTCAACCTCTCACCTCTCACCTCCACCTCCCTAGCTCTCCTCCTAACCCTCACCAACCCACCCAAAAAACAAAAAAAGAACCAACCATGTCCCCACCAAAAACCCGTCTCCAAGCCCTAACATCCCACCTCTTCCCCTCCTCTTTCTCCCATCCCTCCCCTCCCCCAAAAGCAAACCATATCCACCACCTCACACCCACATTCTTCCTTCCCCGCGCCGCCGAAATCGAACCGGATGCCCTCGCCATCTACCACGTTACCAGTAATGGACATACGATCCGTCGGACGTACGGCGAGTTCTCGGATCGCGCGAGGGGGTTGGCGTATTTTCTGAGGGGGAGGGGGTGGAGGCGGGTTGGGGTATTGATGCCGAATACGCCGGCTTTTTTGGAGGGGGTTTTTGGGGTGGGAGGGGCGGGGGGGGTTTGTGGTAGGTTGCTTTTTTTCTTTTGAGGTTCTGAGATTTTTGTTTCTTGTTTTTTTGTTTGAGGTTTGGTTAGTTGGGAGGCTTGAGTTTTGGGGTGTTTTACTTGGGATTGAGGGGTAGGGGTTGGAGGTGGAGGGTGAAGGTATGTGTGAGGGTGTGGTGAAAGGTTTATGATTTCTATGATTTTGAGAGCTAAGTTGAGTTGTGAGTAGTGCTCTACTTAACTCACGCTATTCAGATGACCAGGGTTGTTGAGTACTTTCTCGTTTTGGTCACTGTTGATATCTTGTTACACGCTTTCATTACGCAAAATGAAACCTCGGTACTAACTCAGAAAATACAGTTCCTGTAAATTATAGATTGAAGACGGAAGATATTTCTTACATATTTGACTTTGCCGAGGTAATTTTGCTTGCTTTGAGAGAAGAATCACCAGAAAACATCATTTGAGATGTTTCCATCTACCAAAAGTAACAAGTAGCTAACACATGAATTCAGGTGGACGTTATCATTGTCGATGCAGAGTTTACCCACCTCCTGGATGAGTTCAGAAAGGACCATCCCAATGTACCGTTTATTGTCGACACAGATACGGATGCCACAGAGGGACAACTATCAGGTCCTTTTGACGACGCGGTACTGGAAGGCCTGAATTTCGATAAGCAGAATGGGAATAAAGGATGGGCTGGCCTGAACGCTCAATGTGATGACGAGAATGAGACGATTGCCATTCCTTTTACGAGTGGTACAACAGTATGCGATTTCTCTTCTAATAACACTTTTGTGGTCAGGGGCAGGTTTTAGCCTTACCCAAGGCTCCCGGCTTCTAGGTCAACCAAGAGGAGCGTATACTAATGTTTTACAGGCAAAACCAAAGGGTGTTGTTTATACCCACCGAGGTGCTTACTTAGCTGCCTTAGGTAATGTTATTGAGAGCGGACTGAACTATAATGTTGGACGGTGTAGGTATTTATGGACTCTACCGATGTTTCATGCCATGGGTGTAAGTAAACTCACAATCCCTTGCCAAAAAAGTGTTAATACAAGATGCTGATTTTGAGATGAAGTGGAGTAAGTAAAATCCTATCAAATGGTTAAATGGTTACGGAAACACCTAACATAATGTTAGCCTTTCCTTGGGCCGTAACAGCTGTTCGAGGAACTCATTATTGCCTTCGAAAAATCGATTATCCACTCATTTGGAAACTTCTGAAAGAGGAGAAAATCACGCATTTCAACGCTGCACCAACAGTCAATACCATTCTGTGTGCCTCAAAAGCAGCCGTTAAGTTGGACCAACCAGTTCGAGTCACAGTAGCAGCATCACCCCCCACCGCCCACCTATTTGAACAAATGACCAACCTAAATCTGTTCCCTGTTCATGTCTATGGCCTAACAGAGACCTACGGCCCAATAACCAAAGGATATCACATGCCCATATGGGATGAACTCCCCTTGAAAGAGAAGTACGCACGCATGGCTCGTCAGGGTCATGGCTTTATAACCGGTCTCCCAATACGAATCGTCAAAACCGAACAACCAGAAGGAGTACTCATTGACGTAGCAAAGGACGGAAAGGAGATCGGGGAAATCATTTTCTTCGGCAACATCTGTGCGAAAGAATACTTCAAAGACCCAGCCGCAACAAGTAAACTCTTCGCGGGTGGTGGCCTCCATAGTGGCGATCTAGCAGTATGGCACGAAGACGGGAGTGCACAGATTCTTGATAGAGCTAAGGATATAATCATTTCCGGAGGCGAAAATATCTCTTCGGTGGCTTTGGAAGCTATGTTGGTTCAGCATCCTGCAGTGCTCGAGGCTGGTGTTGTTTCGGTCACCGACTCCCATTGGGGGGAACGACCAAAGGCCTTCGTTACGCTGAAGAGTGGTGAGAGTATGAAGGGGGAGGACTTGATTGAGTGGGCGAAGCATGAGAGTGCCATTAGTAGATTTATGGTTCCGAGGGAGGTTGAGGTTGTGGAGGAGTTGCCAAAGACTAGTACAGGGAAGGTGAAGAAGAATGTGTTGAGGATGTGGGCTAAGGGGGATTATAGTGAGAATTAGAGGGTTCTGTTTACTAGTTGTAGAGTAGAAATTGAAAGATGAGGGGGTTTTGATGCCTTCAAATCCTCGTTTTTTGTCAATTCCGCACTTCTAGCTGTCCGCGGTCACAATATAAAATTCTTACTTCTCTAATGGAGCGGCTACTTCTTTTGAAGGATTCCCCATCCCCTAAAAGGGTCTTCGAGTTTGAAGCAAAACTGCAACGCAACAAACAACACTTTCAAACTTCTCTCATCATGTCGCTTAGTATATTTCCTGTATGTTTTCTTTTCATTTTCAACTTTCCTCTAGATCTTTTGCTAGAGTGCCTCTCAGTGGAAACGTGGCATCACAACACAAATACAAGGAAAACTTTCAAGGTTTTTGGACAACGTAGGCTAGTACTCTACCCATCTTCTCATTATTTTTGTATATTTTTACGACCCGCTAGATTATGGCACCACGTTCACTATCCACCGGGAGAGTGCCCATAGCAAATTAAGCGAGATCTCCTGTTTCTCCCCTCCTCGCGGTGGATATTTAAACATGGGAATCAATACTCCGGCTTCAAATCCACCGGCATGCCTCACTTTATCAACTAAAGACATCTTTGAATAATCTCTTAGGTATCCTGCTGGCTTCTGAAGAATGATATTTTGGTATTTGGTTGCTCCACCATGGATATCAGTCACAGTCAGGTTCTGAAGAATGGAATGGGTTTGGGGTTTGAAGGAGGTATGGTTTGTATGTCTTATAAGCTGGGTGATCTCTGGGGTTTGTAATTACGAGAGGTAGGATGGTTTGAGGATTTTATTATTGCTGAGGATTTTATTATTGAGAAACAGGTTGGTTGACGGGTGATTAGTGGAAAGTGTTTTTAGACTAGTTTAAATATCAATGCGGTGCAGAAGAGGCGTGTTTCTAGAAAAGAGGAGAGGTTTACACACCTTGATTCTAATTAAGAGCTAGCGTTTAGACTGACGTGGTGGCTGAGCTTCTCTTGCTTGGATAGAACTGTAGTAAACATTCCCCCATGATGGCAGTAAAGGTCAAGACCACGATTTAAGCCAGGTGTTTGGCGAGGGTTGCCAGTCCTACGACCGCGATGTGCTCTTCGGCTGTGACTGCGAGCACTGCGACTTCAACTTTGATTTCGGCTCTGGTTCTGGCTTTAGTTTTGGTTTTGACCTTGATTGTGTGAAGAAAATTTGCTGAAGGTCGTACTTGATACTTTACTTGGGAGTGTGGGTGTGTGTTGTGGTGTGGAAAAGAGTCTCAAAAGGAAGAGGAGTACCAAATTTATACTTTTTGAAGTTTGGAGACTTAATTCATGGTTCTTGAGTGTGCTGAACAACGCTTTTTGAACCATGGTGGGTATGTTCAGAGCAGAACGAGAATTGTGATATAATCAAGAGCCTTGCAGGGGAAATTTGGTGGAAACAGGCGAACTGAATCAGTTTCAGCTGGCCGTGTTGTATAAAAGAATCTCTGAGTCAGACTGAAGATGAGGCAAAAGCACCAATTGTTAAAAACTCAACATAGTTAAGCGACTTTCAACACGTTTCTCAGGTTGGACTAACTTAAATCCGAAATTGCTTAATTCTCTTTTGCGACGCAATATAAAATTAGCAACCTGGCAACTCTCAACTCTGAACGTCACCTTCAATAACACAGATCGACCGCCTTGAATTTGGCACAACTCTCACAAATACTACCTTTGATGAGCACTTCTGTCACTCTTTGCTATCACCACTTGTCGCCATCAAAGAGCAAAGATCGGAATGCTTTCCCAGGTTGATTCACCGAATCGCATTGCACAAATTACCCAAGATGCGGAGTCAACTCAACAGACCAAGGCTCTTCCAGAGACAACTACAACTTCATCAATGGTACTTCCAGCAACCTCTCCACAATTCAAGGACCTTCCAATTTAAATCCGATGTATGATCTGGGACTATTCAATCCAAGCCAGGGTAGTTGAGATGCGTTCCCTTCCAGTGCAGGCAACTCTGGATCACAAATATTATCATCCCTCATGGGACTGCTGTCCATCTCACGACTTCCTCACCGAAACGCATATGCCGCCATGTTTACATGTAAATCGCGAATCACGATAAAGGTTACTTGGTGCGTACGTTAAATTGGAAACCCCAACTAGTTTCAACATTGTTTACTTCAATCCTAGGGTGGATACGCTCTACTTTAGGTTGGAATTGGACAACTTCTACGACATCATTCAACTTCTTCCACATCGAGACAAAATCCAAAACATCGCAGGTGATTGGCCATTCTGGGATGGAACAACATGTGATGGAAGCTTTGAACCAATAGGTAAGTTAATGAGGACACTGTTCTTCCACTCCCCTATTTTCTTTGTTTTCAAACCTTATCCTGATTCCCCCCTAACCATTCCTTAATTGGCGATTACTTTCTCCTCCATCACGCAGAAGAGATGTATCTTCCATATGTTCTACATTTTCCTTCCCTAAAACGCTTCTACAAAGTCCATGCTTCACTCTATTACGAAGACTTCTTCGTCCGAATGGCCCAAAGATACCCCGAGAAAGAACAAGCTGAAATCTGCCAATTGTTTTTCAGGAAGGAGCTTACCGGCAAATGCACATATTTCACCACCTTAAGGCAATCCAGCTGTCTTGGAACTCGTGAGGACACCAAATTCTCTCGCAGACTTGTTCATGATTTTCTTGCACTTCACATTGAGCTAGCCAAGTTGAGACCTTATACCTACCCAGCTCCCAGCGGATGGAAAACATGCAAACAAGAGTTCGATGACATGTTGGGTCATATGAAAGAATTTGGTGAACCCTGGGACTCAATTGCATGGCCTCCTATTGAGGAGTTTCTTGATGTGCTTATGTATGACAGGCATATCTCATATGAGGACATCTATTGTTGGCGTAGACAGGAGTGTAGCAGAAAGGACGAATGGGATGAGAGGTATATTACAGATCCCGAATTTGGTGCAGACTATAGGGAAGAGAGCATCGATGGTGGAATGGAATTAGAAGGCGGATCCCCAAGTGTGGGAAATACCTAGGGTGCTCCAAGTCTTTGATCATGGGTTTTGGCAGTGAACCAACACCGATTCTTTGTTGTGTTTAAAAACACCGTCCTGTACAGTAGCAATTCTTGTTGATTATCACAGGTGCTTCAAGTTCTTCAGTACAAATTTTTCGGGTAAAGAGAAAATGGGTTTTGCTGTTGCCTGTTTCCAAGACCGAGAATGATTAACTACCCCGTTGTCCTGTCCTGCCAGTTGCACAAGCTACTTGGCTGCAGTTTTCAGGCAAATATATGATCTAAAACTATTCTGGTACCTTGTTTGACGCTGTGCAACATTAGGTGCCTGAAGTGGCTGACAGCCATTTCTGGATAAATCGAAATTTCGCATGCTGTATTGATATTAAATTTAATAAGACACTGCTAGCATATAACTTGAGTTTATCACCTTTCCTTATGCTCTTTGCCTCTTGTTCTTCTCAAAGAACTCCCTATCTTTCAGTATCTTTCAGTGACTTTCGTCCCAAAGAGTTCATAACCGCAGTCATGTTGACTTGTATACGTTATCTTGCATTGGCTGCATTCTGCACCGCAAACCTCGTCATCGCACAAGAGCTTTCGCTTGCCAACGTTACCATCACCATGCCCGTCGCATATGGAGGAACTGGTTGTCCCAAGGGTTCACTATCAGTAAACTATCCTTTCAAAAACAACACAAATATGTAAGATTCAGCTCGCTAGATGTGGCCGCATCTTTAAGGATAATTAATGATCTTTACTCAAATTCAGTTTCTATTCAACCTTCGACGCTTTCAATGCCTCGATTGGACCCGACGTTCCAACAACCCGAAACCGAGCGATTTGCCAATTCAGCTTCAATTTGCAGTACCCCAATGGTTTCAGGTTCGCTACGAAGACAGCATCCTACCGAGGTACCGTGAAACTAGACTCCGGAATTACAGCAAGTTTGAAGTCACTGTATTATCTTGCTGGTAGTAAGTTTCATTCATTCTTGGCGTCATTTAGAGGAAAAGTCTGTGTACTGAACCGTATATAGGCGAAACTGAAACCAGCGTGGCAGCAGACTTCACGGGCCCCTCAGAACAAGAATATTTTGTAGGAGACAAGGAATCACAGTGGCTGACATGGTCGCCTTGTGGTGCTGCGAGTACTTCTTTGAACGTGAATGCTCAGGTTCGCTTGTCGAGAGTTGCTGGTAGTGATCCCAATGCCACGGGAAGTATTTCTGGCACTGAGTTTGCTGTCAATGACTTGTGGTGGAAAAAATGTATTCCGTAATCTGACTTTGGGCCAGTAATCCTGACTACAAAGTGAAGGGAAGAGTACTGAGGACAAAACGACAAAAACTTGGATATTGGTATAAGACAGGAAACATTTAGTTGGGGAACACTTTATTGGAAGTAAAGGATTAGCTGAGAAAACACAGACTGACTAGTAAATGTATTTTTTTAATACTCTTTAGTCTCGAGTCCTATCCCTTTCTCCTCCAATTACGAGTTAATCATAAATGCCTGATGAAAGGTTTTGTTAGGAAGCAAAAAACGTACTCTCATCTTCCCTACATTCAGGCTCTCTTAGTCTTCCGACTGTAGAGGTTTCCCAGAATTTATCTTCCTATGTATTAACCCCCACTATTTTGCTTCAACAGGTAGAAACCTCGTGTTATTGATTTTCCCTGACCTGGATTGTGATTCTGGGGGTGATACTTGGATCTGATGCTGTGTACCCAGAAATACGATTCGCATAGTGGTTCGTAGTAGTGAGGTCACAGTTCGAAATATCTGGCTCATTCCATTTGCTGAGTTGCTGGTTGTGCCACAGGGCCCATCGATCTTTACTAAGATTTTAATCAAGCACTCGTTTATCTCTTCAAGTTTCATGTCCTTCAAATAGATAGATTCTTACTGATAGTCTGCGTCGAAATCATGAATCATGATTGACTCAATCAGCCCGTGAACTTCACATTGCAGAAGCTAAGATTTGATATAAAAGTTTTTTCCCCCAGGTATACAGTTTTCGAAAATATGCCAAGGGCGTGTTCTCCGTTGAGGTCTCCAAGATTGAAGATATGATTGGGTTTTATAATAAGAAACATGAAAGTTTAGTGGAAAGGGAAGAAGGGAAGAAGGAAAGACAGCTGAGTTTCCATCAAATTGAAATCATCCCCCTCAATTGAAGGATGTCCAAATACACCGCCACGTGATCGAAGTAACAAGACAAGATACGAAGGAACGTGTTGAAAGATTAGAATTAAAAACTAAGAATTCAACTTCCAAATGGTTGCATCCCTGTATCTGGGATTTCCAATATAAGAGGGTACTGCCCATGGGATAAATGCCCGCTTGGCATATCGAAACAGTATCAGCAGCACCGGCATTACCAACCCAACGCCAACACCAAGAGTACCATGTACTGTACGTACGTAAAGAAACCCCTACCAACAAATTACCTCTCTTAGTATTTCACTCTCTCTTCCTCCTCAAAATCAACCCCTTAAGCCTCGCCAACCCCCAAGTATTCCTCATAAACCTATCAAAAAACCACCCACCCAGGCCCAAATTCCACGCCCACCAAATCTCCCTCGTCCGATTACCCCTCCAAAACCAAGACTTCGGACTCCCCCTCAACGCCTCCTCCACTACACCCCTCGCATAATCCCTCGCCAACATCGCGCCCTCCTGACTATGTTTGATCCTCCTCTGGTACTCGGTATTGACATCCATATACAGACTTCCCTCCGGTAATTGTCTTTCAGTCCTCGCAATATCGCTCTTCACGCCTCCCGTGACGACAGTCATAACGCGGACGCCAAAGGGTTCGAGTTCCAATCGCAGGGTGTTGGAGTATGAGTGCAGGGCAGCTTTGGAGGCATTGTAGATGCTGCCAAAGACGTAGGGTATGATTCCCGCCACGGAACCAATGTTAAGGATTAAACTGGGCGAGGCGGTGATTAGGAGAGGGACGAAGGCTTGGTTCAAAGCAACGATGGCGAAGAAATTCGTCTCGAACGTCTTCCGGACTTCATCGAGGGGTGCGTCGAGGGCGGGGAGAGTGAGGTTTCGACCACTGTTGAGAGGAGAGGGTTAGCACTATATCCCGAAACCACATCGCAATTCCAGTAAAGAGAGAAAGGAAAAGAAGGAAAAGAGAAGAAAGGGGAAACAAACGCATTATGAACCAAAATATCCAATCCCCTCCCCTCCACCAGCGCCTCCACCGCGTTCCTCGCCCACCTGATGCTCTCCTCGCTCGTAACATCAAGACTCAAGGTCGTCAGCCCCATCCCCTCCAACTCAGCCAGAGAATCGCGACTTCTCGCCGTCGCAATGACATGCAATCCCTTCGAATGGAACTCTCGCGCCAGAGCGTTGCCAATTCCAACACCGGCACATCTAGGTGGAGAGTCAATTAGCATATGCTGCTTCCCTCCAATCTACCTACCCTGCAATGGAGGGGGGGCATATAACACTGGGCTTCATACCCAGTGATTAGTACCGTCTTTTTTCCTTGGGTTTGCGACATGATTATCGTGTCAAACGGTCGTTTTTCTACCCGTTTTCCTCACTAATTTCTACCCGTGAGAGGAACACTTATAGAGATTTGGCGTAGAGAGCTAGAGGAAGCAAAGCGCGTTGAATGGACCTCGGGAAAACGGTAACCTTGAACCTCCCAGCCTCCCGTCCCCACTTTAACCTCCAACCTACTACTCTTGAATCGACTAACAACGTTAATTAACCCCATATGTATCTCTACAAGCTTAGGCTGCCAATCCCACTCCAATCCTACACCGCGAAGCACGAACTAAATATTTTCAACTAATTTCCATTGATGGATCAAGTCTAGATATTTATGTATACTCCCCATTCATTAATCCACTCCCTATCACAATCTCATACTCCACCCTGACTCTAACATTTTCCCCCGCAGACAAAACTAAACATGATCATATGTGTCCTGTGCTGAAACAGCAACTTCCAAATTGAACATAGGAAAACAAAAATTTGGCAAATGCCCTCACAAAATTGAACATGTCCTTATGTCCTCCAACAAAATTTGAGTGCCTGATTTCGAAGCAAAGATGGGGTGCGAAGTGATAACAGAAAAAGAAAGAAAAAATATCAACCTCAAGTTGGCATATCATTCATCATCCTCCTCAATTTCCTCCTCAATTTTTTCAAACTCCTTGAGGAATTCTTCAATCATCTCCTCGAGCTCTTCGTCGGCCTCCTCGTTATGATTGCCCTTGCCGTGGTGCTTGGCAGATTTGGTGGGGGCAGCCTCTGGGTAAGGGTTAAGGTTGTATGGAGGGGGTGACGAGTACGCTGGCGGAGAAGAGAAATGGTAGGGTGGTGGGGGGTTGAAAGTGTATGCTGGAGGCAAACTCTTACTGGTGGTTTGAGTACCCGAGTTACCAGATACTGTGCTTCCACTCGATGATGTGGCTGGATCATATAAAGAGCTTCCGACAGA
The DNA here is from genome assembly GCA_001399465.1 of Hymenoscyphus scutula. Taxonomy (NCBI): domain Eukaryota; kingdom Fungi; phylum Ascomycota; class Leotiomycetes; order Helotiales; family Helotiaceae; genus Hymenoscyphus; species Hymenoscyphus scutula. The sequence goes on from LKTO01000193.1 coordinate 24,432, forward strand.
TGCTGATCCAGTAACAGTGAGCAGAGTTGACGGTACTGATGTCGACTTCGTAAGGGAAGAGCTGACAGGAGCTGGCGCAATGGAGCTTGTCAATTCACCTTGGAGATTGTTAGTACATGGGAAGAGTTCAAAAATGCACCAAACTTACCAGAATTTGAAGCAATTGAAGATGGCGATGCACCGTGCTCGAGAGTGCAAGTTGTGGTGGCTGGGATCTGGGGTCCTCCAGGCTGACTGCTATGAGAGATCGAAGCAGAACTTTCAGGCACGCTAGCAGTTTCACCGCTAGAATCTGAAGCGGAAGTGCCCAACGAGCTGCTAGTAATTGTAGGATCAGTCGCGTACGTCGATGGGGCAACGGTAGGGTAGGGGGTCAGGGATGGGGCTGAAATAACCGAACTGCCCGGGTCAGTTACCGAGTGACTTGGGTTTGGCACCAAAGAAAGCACAGAAGTTGTGGTCTCGCCGCTACTATCCGAGGCCGACGAAGAAAGGCTTGTCGCAACTGGATCACCCAAAGAAAAGGTGGAAGAAATGCTTGTGGCAACTGGATCGTCCAAAGTTGAGGTAAAAGATGGCGTGGGGAAGCCACCATATAGATCCAAGGTTGAAGAGGAAGAGGCACTATTATCACCAGTTGCTGTTGTCATAGTGCCCGTACCCGTGGGACCGACCAGAATCGTTGAATTTTCTGTGACTGGGTACGGAATACCCGTTCCCGTTGAAAGAGCATTTGATGAAGCGGTCGCTCCACTGTTATCACCAGTAGAGGAGGTCAAATTTCCAGTCCCAGTTGGGCCAACCGCTATGGTCGAATTGGATGAGAATGGGTATGGAGTACCAGGCAGGGTTATAACAGAAGTTGGAGAAGAAGTAGTTTGGCCACTGTCGCCGCCAGTAGAGGAGCTCAAAACACCAGTTCCGGTCGGACTGATGTAGGTCGTTGAGTGGGTCGTAAGTGGATATGGCACACTTTCAGATTCCGAAGTTGATGAGATCACCCCAGACACACTCGCGGAAGGAGCACTCGTCAAGGGAACACTCGAGTAGCCTGTGCCGGTCGGCGTCGGCAACACGGTCGCAGTACTGTTGTCACCTGTAGGATATGGGACTGAGGTCGTCTCGCCGCTACTACCAGAAGAACTACCACTACCAGTGGGTGCAGGGTGGTGTGAATTGGTTCGACTTCGAGTTCTGGAGGAATGATGTCCGTGTGAAGAGAAGCCACCAGACACAGTGGTGCTTGGATCAAGTGGTGTTGATGTTGTGCTTTCATTACACGAGGTGTATGGAACTTGAGTCGAAGCAGAGCCGGAGCTAGATCCCACGGAGCCAGTCCCTGTTGGCAAAATGGTGCTGGTCAAATTGGAGACTGGGTATGGTGCTGTGGCAGACGAAGCGCCATCATCCAATCCGGAACTTGTCCCAGATGTGCTAGGCAAAGTGAAGGTTGGCGAAACGACTGAAATTGTGTCTGTGGAAACAACAGTTGAGGTGGAAGCACTACTGGATTGGTATGGAAGCGATCCAGTTGATGAGGCACCCCCAACACTTGTGGCATTTCCAGTTGGATATGGCACAGTTGTAGAATCACCAGAAGAGGAGACCACACCCGAGACGCTGGACTGAGAAACACCAGTGGATAATGAAGCATTGTTCGTGGTAGTTGGATCATACGAGGACACACTAGACTCAGGCAATGGTGCTGTTCCGCTTCCAACAAGCGTTGATGAGTTACTTGGATGGTGTGTGCTTGATGGGAATGGTACGGTTATCGTGGAGTAGACAGAAGAAGTGATTATGGTGGTCCCATCGTAACTTGGTGGACCACTTGCCGTTGGCCCAATTGCAATTGAGGAAGTTGAAGTCTGATAAGGAGCCGAACTTGGCAGAGATGAAGTTCCTCCAGAGGAATCCGACTGAGAGAGGCTAGATGAAACAATTGATGGAGAGGTCTCGACAGCCGATGACGAGGACTTTGCACTACTCGCGGGTGGTGTCTGGAAGATTGGCGGAGACGTCTCAGAAGCGCTTGAAGTTGTTCCGATGACAGTTGGGAATGTCTCCACATCGCTGACAGAAGTGGCCTTACTGCTGCTGCTAGATTTGGTGATGGCGGGCTCCGTAACAATTCCACTACTGCTCGACGTTAAAGGAGCTGCAGGTCCAGTTGCAACACATGAGCATGCTGATGACACCTTGGATGGTGTATTGTCACACTTCGAAACGAAATCAGGAAGGCCTGTCGTAGCAGCGTTTATGGATGCAGTATAGCTAGCACAGAACTCAATCCCGCTGGCAGAAGCTTTCATCATTTGTCGGAGGCAATTATTGCGATGGCAACCGGATGGTTGAGCCACTGGTGTGGAAGAAACAAAAGGAAGGGAAGATGGAAGTGATCCCGAAGAAATGGCTGTGGTAGCACCATCAGCACTGCTAGTCGACAAAGATGGGTCTGAAGGAACGGAAGATGACGAGATATCGCCAGACGATGCGGTTGTGGAAGTCCCACCTGAGGAACTCGTGGGTAGTCCTGGGTCGTAGGGATCTGAGGTTGTTAACAGCGTCGAAGACTGGGCAGGAGTCGATGAGGCTGTGGCATCGCTGTTATCACCAGTGCTAATTGTCGACGTCGGATCCACCAACGTCTGAGAAGAAGAATCTGAACTAGGGAATCCGGGATCATATGGATCAGAAGGGGCCGAAGACGATGAAGATTCAGGCGATGGCGGAGGAGTCACGCCGCCGTTGCCCCCGGTGGTAATTGTCGATGCAGGATCAGTCAAAGTTTGAGATGATGACTCGGAACTTGGAAATCCAGGATAAGGTGCATATGGCGTCAATGGTGATGAAGATTGGGGTGTAGCTGTGACTCCACTGTTATCACCGGTGGTAATAGTCGTTCCAGGATCAACAAGTGTTTCAGAAGAAGATTCAGAATTGGAGATAATACCAGTGCTCAGGGGAACAGAAGTCAAGCTAGAAACAGGGAACCCTGTGGAGGCAGTAACAAGAGAGCTGCTAGATGATTCCAAGGTGGCAGAAGACGATGCCTGAAGAGAAGATTCCGAAGAAAGAGTGGCAGGATCTGAATATGTGTCAGTCTTGATAACAATGACGGCCTTCTTCTCACTTACCAGAAAATTGAGAGCTTGAAGATGAGGTGGCCTCTCCGGAATCGCTTGAAAGAGCAGAGGTGGATTCCGAGGTGGTTTGTGAGAGGGTTGGCTGAGGTCCATAGCCACCATAGGTGTAATGACCATATCCAGGAGGAGCTCTCTTGCCCGCTCCATACACATTGTATTGAGGCGGGGCAAATTCTCCAGAGACGTCTCGTTGTTGTGGGTTGAGAAGGCCAGGCAGACCTCGAGTGACAGGTAGCAATGCCAGGAGAAAAGCGGTTGACGCGAGGCCAAAGCTCAGAGGGTTGACTCTCATGATGATCTGGTAAGAGGAAGAGTTTAGTGTATATTCGAGATACCGAAGGGAGAAAGGAGTTGTTAGAGGTGGAAACCCAGAGACAAGATAGACTTACGGACAAGCAGTTCACGCTTGAAATTCGAAAAGAAGATGATGAGAAGAGAAGAGAGTGACAGGGAGCAGCTGCTAATCAGCGCCTTGACGATTCTAAATACTTGCCTTTGCCGTGGACCAGAACGACGTGTCGAATTGGGATGTCGATGTCGAGAGAGGACAAGTACAAGAAGAGGGTTGGTTGAATGAGGAAAAAGAAAGGGCCAAATGAGTGTGGGCAATGAAGCAAGATATATGGAGGCAAACGGAGGGAGACAGGTGGGAGGGGAGAGAAGAGGACCAGGAGAAGGGAAGTGCAAAAGGAGAGTGAGTGGAGGAGAGTTGGGAGAGAATTGACGACATGGAGGAGGAGAGACTTTCGGATACCCGTTGCCGGTCTTTCCCGTCTGGGTACCAGGGCAGGTACCTACCTCCCTTCCTATCTGCCTACCTACATCTGCACTGTACTGCACTTCCTTTGAGAGAAAAGAGTGCAGGTGCCGGTTGTGTGGTGCACCTGGGCAGCCTGGAGAAGCGGGCAGGCGCGAAGAAACGCTGCTTCCCTTTTCCCTCACACCGGGAAACCGCGATTCCCAACGACCACTCCAACAACACCACCACGACCACGCCCTCAATCTACGAGCACATGTCTCTCCCTCGCTCTTGCGTGAACACCAGTTCGTCTTGACGTGTAACAACATCCTGCGCCCATATTTCCATCCACTCGGCTGCGAGAGCTCAATTTTCCATGGTCTGTCAGTCTATCAACAAATGTGTTTCATCTCCAATGTTTTCACCAAGACATCGTACAGTGCAAGCCACGGTAACAAGCATCCGGTGCTCTCTCCAAACAGGCAGGGAGCAGCGTCGACGCAACGAGGCATCGCCAGTGTGTGAACACTAAGATTGAAATGCTTAGGAGAAACAAGAAAATCGAGGCACAAATCGAGGACACAGAACCGAGGCCTTCTCCCCGTATGGCCAAGATTTGGGACAGGACCAACAAATTACCCAGACCACTGGGCCTGGGGAAGTACTGAGTTCGGGCACCTCCCTCCCTCCTGGTCAAGTGTCACGACAGAAGGCAACCCGCATCAAATTATAGTCCTTCTGTGGTAGCACTGCAGCGAACCGATCTACATATGCAGACAGGGCACTCGTTCCTGCATCAACCCACAACCAATTCGACATTTTGAGTGTGAAAATTTCGAAAGGCTGGATCTTTCGGAGCATTGCGGAGTATTGAATTGGCTCCCCTTGAACTAAAGCTTCCAAAGTCTGCAAGGAAATCCTAAGAGTATTTGCATGGACCCTCTGAGAATACTTCCAGTTTCACTACACTGACACTTCTTTTAGCGAAAAGAATGAATATCAGATCTTTTGTCAACAAACGCAATTCTCCTTCATCTTCCAAATCGAAGACTTCATCCCCCACTCGGTGAAACTTCCGAGATGCTTCGCTGCAGGCCTTCAACGTGACAGCCGTAGGGATTATTTATCTTCGCACTGCAGCAACATCGCCTGCATGAGACCCTGCTATGCAAGTTGCTATTTTGGAACATCAACAAGCTCCGTTTGCAGGATCGACAACCAAATACATGGATTGGACAGTCACAGGAAAACGTTTGGGCTGGAAAGCGGGGTACCTCGAAAGTACTCGACAGGTACCGCTCCCTCGCCTTACGACATCGGGGAAATTCTTCCTATGCGGAACGGGTATGTTGTAACTTGTGAGCTGCTAGGTGCTGGATTGAAAGACGATGATGCACCTTGTGCATTCTTTGGAAACTTAAACTTATAAAATGAATGAAGAACGTTATCGCAATTCCGAACTTGGGAAGCACCAGAGTTCTACTCGAAACATCAATAACTAGTCATTAAATTCTTATCTTCCGGAGCACCACGCTAGAAAACGCCTACTTGACAAGTGCTTTAGATAATTACATACAGCAATTTGCGAGTCGGAGCGGAAAAGGTGCCGGATCCTCGCACTCGCTCAAGTTACACCAGACCCTTGAAGCGACACGCACACAACCAGACCACAAGATCATCACTGTACGAGCCAGGGTTTAATTACGGGAAGTTGCATATGTACTCAGTCGGTTTTTTTGATTTCCTCCACGGCACCACCTTTCAATTCAGTCATTTTGGTGTTGTTCTTCTCAATGTCCGATGCAAACAGAGCAGCTCCGACTGGGCGATGTTAGTATCGTGGCTGCACAATGAGTAGGAATGTTTCTTACCTGTGTTTGTAAAGGTAAACAGAATTGATGCAAATGGGATAAGCTCGAGCAAAGTTGCTACGGTGCCAAATCTGTCGATATGTTAGCTGTACTCAGCTTAGGAATTTATCGTCCCTGTATTCAGAAATTTACAGAAAGCAAAGTAATATGGAGTATCATTCTCCACCAACGGCGAAGCGTGAGGCTGAAATGATAATCTCCATCTTTTCTGCAAACGGTAACACCTGGCCGCTAGCCCAACAAGGGTGTGATGAGCTGATGTATGGTGATCTTGACTTACGCTGTATACGCAGCTGTGTTCTCCTTCAACCACGCTTCTCTTTCCGAGTTTGACCATTTCTTGAGTTGAAAGTACTGTTCTATGAATTAGTAATCGACGGTCTCCCCCAACCCATTGTAAAAACTTACCCGAGTATGAACTGACTCTCCTCTTGAGCGACCCTGGAGAAGAACAAAGATCACGGTTCCAACAACAGGAATAAAGTTCAAAGGAAGATACATGAGATATCTGATGAACGCCGTGGGTGTATATTTCTCAAAGGGCGATTTAACCAATTTTCCCAACTTGGCGATTGGGTCGTTGAAATTCCCGGACTTCAATTGTCGGCCCTCTGCCAAAATCCCTGTTTCGTTTCGGGCGACCAAGACTCCATCGAAAGTATCGACCAAGGCATCTTGGAGGAGGAAAGTTCGCGAGAGGATGTTGATGATGGTGGAACTCTCACTCAAGGTGAGGAGAATGGTGGTGAACGCTGCCAAGGGTCCGTTGACGAAGACGAGGACGGCGAGTTGGGGGAGGTAGGCGAAGACGAACATGAATGCTACGACGGCTACTGAGAGGGACATGGTTGGGACGAGCTTTTGGAGGAGGGGCTTCCATAGTGATTTATGGGAGATGAAGTAGAAGATTCCCTGTTTGTGTGCATTAGTAGTGGTTTCGTGGTTTCGTTGTTTCTCTCCTCAGCTCCCTTGGAAGACTGGGAACGGGAAAGAGGTTAGGGAGGATTTACTTTTATGGGATACAAGTATGCTCCTGATTTGGCGGCTGAGGTCGCGAGATCTCGGGCTTTGTTGAAGTCTTCGATTCTATTTGATTGATTATGAGTTAGTGAGAGGTTCACATCGAATGAATGGGGATGTCGCGCGCGGGGCAGTTGGTACTCACGCGACTTCCTTGGCCTTGTTCTTTGCATTTTCGACGGTACCTGTCATTTTGATGGTTTGCTTGGTCGTTGGAGTTTGGTGTATTATTGATTATCAATTATTATCAGCGCTCTTCTGTGTTTCTTAGAGGTGTTGAAGGAGGTGGTTGTTTTATTTTGTATTGCTTTTGCAGTGACGAAATACGCTTTTAACTCTCCCGTGCTCGTGAAGATGACGTAGTGTGGGGTCATGTGGCTGAGTGTGGCGGCTCCTGTTTGCGGACCAAAGTCTCCGTGTACCCAGAAGCGAAACCCCTTTTGTGGATCTAGTGAATAACCAGAGAGTGGTAGTGAATGTATCTTCGCCCATGTGAGAATCGCAGAGTAATCGTAGGCGTGGCACTACTGGCCCTTCGCAAGCTCAGGGAGTAGGTGTACTTAATTAAATAAATACTTTGAATTAAATTATGTGGCGTTTGTGGCTTAGCCTGACTTATTCTCGAAAATGGATTTATATATAAACTTCACCTAAGGCATTTTAATTTAGAAGCATAAAGTAGAAGTAAATTAAAGCTTATCACAAAAATTGAGGCTATTCCCACTACTTCTATCGTACCAACATCTATTACTAAAACTCTAGGCAATGTCTCGAATTTATATACTATTAATAGCTTAATTATCATAATTTAATTGAGAGAACCAACCCTAGAACTCCTCCTCCGCAATTAAAGGAGTATTATTAACAACCTAAGTACTATCCGCCGCTGAGGTATGAATTTTGTAAAAGGTAGTAATACTATACTATAGTCGGTGCCGGAAAGTCTAAGCTATTTTAAGCGAGGGGCGTAAAACCTACTTAAATAAGGCGATGCGTTCTCTAACCTTTCTCTTTCCTATATATACAACTTCTTTAATATGCCTCCTATTTGTAAGCCTTTGGCTGACATTATAGAGTCGAGAACCTTTAATTGCGAACTGTCACCCTACTAGAGAGGCTGTATTGCTGGTATAGCCTACGCAGGCGTGAAATCAAAAGAGATGGAAATCGTCCTCGATGTCTCGCGCGGGGTAGTTCGCAACACCCTTTCCCTTGACGACTTCCGCATCGAGGGCGACTCTCTACCACGAACCGGCAGGCCAAAAGAATACTCTGAATCAGACGTACGCAACGTACTACGCCACGTTCGTCGTAACTCAAGAGACATCTACGTACAAGTTATTATAGCGTGCGCCCTTTCTTTTAAAAGAACTACCCTTAAAGCGATCCTCTCTAAACACGGTATATCTAATTGGAGGACTAGACGCTGCCAGCTACTTACAGAAGTTAACGCTGCTAAACGCCTAGCATGGTGTCTAAAGTGGAGGTATATAACAGAGGAGGAATAGGGGTTGATATGTTGGAGCGATGAGTGCTCGGTAGAGCGGGGGCGGGGTAAAAGGGTAGAATGGGTCTTCTGAACCGCTAACTAATTGTGGGAGAAGGATATGGTCTAGGCCTACGATTATAAGAATAATATGAAGGTTATGGTCTGGGGATGCTTTTGGGATAATTCCCGGTCCAACCTCTATATTATGGACCGAGATTTTGAGTCTAAAAAGCATAGGTACTTAGTAGAGAGCTATCTCGAGGTCCTCGAGGCAGAAGTGGTACTAATGTTTGAGAAGTTGGACGAGGAGGGCGGGGGGTATCTCGTTATGTAAGATAATGCTTCTATATATACCGCGGGTAAGGTGAAAGAGTGGTTTACGGCTTGTAGGATTAATATAAAGAAGGGTTGGCCTCCCTACTCCCCTGATCTTAACCCGGTCGAGCATATCTGGTGGATACTTAAAGTAAGAGTATTTGAGATGTTTCTTAAGCTAGCTGTAGATAAATCTATGAGTGAGTATTTAAGGTAATAGCTTGAAAGTGCTCTATAAGTAGCCTAGGATACTTTAGATAAAAGCTCCTTTGATTGTCTCTATAAGAGTATGCTCTCTAGAATAGAGGCCTGTATTGCGGCGGATGGCTGGCATATAAAGTACTAGAATTAATTTTAGTTACTTTTTTAAGTTAGATAGCTTATAATGTAGTCTATACCCTAGGGCTTCTTTCTAGTATGTTCTTATTAAATTCTAGTGTGAATTGCTTCTGATGTACCCTCTTTTGTAGAGGGGATTATTTAGGGGAACCTGCCCCTTGCTTAAATGGCTTAGACTTTCCGACTAGTACTGTACTAGAAAGCTAGTAGGGTGGTTTACTTTCCGGAAGCGGATAAGCTATTAGTCCGTTGAGTAAGCCACGAACGCCACATAATTTAATTAAGTACACCTACTCCTGAGCTTGCGAAGGGCCAGTAGCGCCACGCCTACGATTAGTCATTTTTGTGATTGTCATCTGCAGCTGTCATCTACAGATATATATCAGGTCTGGATTTGAATTGGCGACTTGAGGGGATAGATGAACACTCTTCATACCTACGTAAGATACTAGAGGAGGTTTGAAAACACCAAATTCTGTTTGTTTCTACAGATAGGGTCATTTGGGAAAGTTGAATATCCCCGTTCCTTCCGTGTTGAATACCCAAGCCCAATCCACCAAAAAACAAGTACCGAGTATACGGTAGCTAGTTCAATACCGAGTATAGCTAGTTCAAATTCTTGTGATAGTGTTTTGATTAAGTTGCCTCAATCTTGTCGTAGTAAAGAAGGGTACTTTGGTAAATAGGTGGGTAATTTGTAACCCTTCTAGCTGTATGCTGGTAGCTATTCTGTCCTAACTTATAATAGATAAGTTATAGTTCATTTTTTCAAACTTAACTCTCTTCTACTTAATTTACTTCCACATCTTTATTCCATGTTTCGATGCTAATGGAAGTCAAAGGTTTCAAATATGCTATGTGTAAAGAGTTTGACCATTACTTTAAACATCAAAATGCGCAAAACATCCTAGCACCACAAAACAGTGGTCGGAAGGATTGAAAAAAATCAAACACTCAATTTTTAATTTCCCAAAACGCTCTAAGGTAACGTTCTACATTTTTGGAAAACTGACTACAGTTATAAAAGAAATCCGATGTTCAACAAACGAAAACAAAGCTCAGGTATTCCTCCTCACAAAAGAGGCCAGCTTACGCAGCAGCTATTACAGAAGGCCTCTCCAAAATCCATGCCACTACGGTAATTCCAGCAGCAGCGAGACCCTTTCCAACCACGCCGGTGTCACTCCACCGCATTGACTCTGGTGGGCCGCTAGGTCCACAACCACGCTTCCGTGGTGCATTCTTGAGACGTACCTTCTTCAGTGCTGGCGTATATTCTTTTTTGTTACTTGCCAATTCGGCTAACCATAGGACCTGCCGTTGTTTTTCAGATACTTCAGCCTGTGTGTACTTGGCCTGAGACGAGGGCTCGTCGAAAATTGTTTGGCTTCGCCCCAAACGTAACTGTGTTCACTTTTTAGTAGGGCTTTTTCAGATAAAAAGATAGAAGGTATACTTATAGAGGGTATAATTTTACTCACAGTTAATTCCTCTATGTTTGGGGGAAGTAGCTTGTACAAGCCAGCTCTCAATAATTCCTCTCCAGCCTTCGGAGCCGGTGGGAAAAAGCATGTAGACAAGCAATTTAAAATACGAAGGGACGTCATCTTGCTCAAATCCATTCGTGTTCCATCATGAACCGTGTAATCTAACCAAGGGGCGCTGAATTCTAAGTTCTGTAAGGAATCTTGCAGAGGAATCAATGACATGAAGCTTTGGAGAGGCGAGAGGAGGGGGTTTCCCACCCTCCAATGACAATCAAGTGGCGGAAGACATCCGTTAGCGGTTCCAAAAATTGGCGTGCTAAGTGTCGTGATTCCAGGATGCAATTTAAATAAGGAGTGCATTTCTTTTGGGGATGAATGACGAGTATAATCCACAAGTTCTAGCGTCTTCACAGTGGAGTTTTGATGAATAGCATCCACTTCTTCGAGATTTCCGATCAAGCGAGAGTTGATAGTAATTTTTTCTAGGCAAGGAAGATTCATGAATTTGTTTAACGTTCCAATCGAGAGCCGGTCTTCCCTCAGCGAAAATGCTCTCAGATTCTCCATGGGGTTGATCTCAAGAAATCGGGGGTAGAATTCTTGATTCGTGTGCCATAGTTGAATCGATAGTGTTCTCAAATTCGGTAGAATTGATAATAATTGATTTGCCGTTTCGAAGGCACTTTCCTCATCATTTGAATCATAACGCGTCAGTTCAATATCCGTTATTGGTGCAATCCTTGGACCCTCTTCCACACCCACACTACGTAGTAGCATCGAGCATCGTGACATGTTGCCTAGATTTTGTAAAGGAGGAATCTTCGTCTTATGGATTATGGGACGCATTAATTCGGAGAAGAAGCGAGATAAATTCGAAAGGTCGCATGCAAAGCATCTCCCGATACATAAATAATGCGTTTGATTTTCGATAAGCTGAGAAAATATCTCCGTCAATACCTCGACCGGGAGATCTTGTAAAACCACCATTTTAAAAGATGTGCTGCGACAGGTCAGCTGTGTTTCTACATATTAGACTCGCTTACCGTTGTTCAAGGTGAGTGAAGTTGAATAAATTTGGATAGAAAATGGAAAGCAAGCTGATGGAAATTCCAAGGTAGGGGATACTTACAAACAATGAACCAACATGTACGTTGGCTTATATGAGGCTGTGTTCTTCATAAAATATGGGGCATGAGGTTTACTAGTGGTGGGATAAACCAATGAAAGTCATGTGATTTATGCAGCTTCCCAGTACTTGCGAATAATTTCAGCCTTAAATTTTCTTAATTTTCACAAACACTGCAACTATGTTTGTTGATTTCATTAAAGATGCAAATGATGACCCCCGAGTCATTCAACGCATTTGCGATGCTCAGCGCAGAAAGAGGAACGAAGACTGGAAGAAGCGCATGCTGAGTGGCGACTTCAAAGGCGTGAGAACCGACCAGTATCTACTTAACTATCTTAGGGACCCGAATTATGTAGATCCCAGGAATAACTTATGTATTTGGGCAAGGCCAACAAAAGCCGTCATGGACGTGATTGCCGAGATCCAGAAAGAACTGCTTACATTGGCTCCTGGTACGATCCTTTTCCATCCAAAGTTCCTTTTGTCGCCCTTCTGAATTATATATATTGTATAGGTGTATGGACTACGCCGCCCCAGTGTTTGCATATGACGGTCCTCGAGATCCTCCATACTGTAACGCGCGAAGAAGTAGCGTTATGCGCGAAGAAGCTTCAGCCATGTTTGAGAGAAATGGTTAATTATACTCTCACCCACCGAACACGCCTCGTCAAACCAAAACTGAACTTCGACGATTCCGCGGTCGCTCTTTCATTTGTCCCCGCCGCCGGTGAGGATAGAAGCAGTCCCGATGAGGACAATTACACATACCTCCATCTCCGCACAAATTTCTCGAGTTTATGTTCCCAAAATGGAGTTGAAGTCGCTGCCCGCTATTCGACAACATCAAGTCATATGACTGTGGCACGATTTGTGAAGACAGAAGAACACGGTAATAGGAAAGCAATGGAATTATGGATAGAAAGACTAGAGTCACTGAATGTCTGGCTTGAGGAGAAGTACTTCCCGAAAGAGAATTCGTTACAAGACATAAATGGGGAAGAAGAGCATACTGGACTTGAATGGTATGTTGGAAACGAAAGAGGGCTGGAAATTCGAGCCCAGGACCTATGGTACGGTGGAGGCATTTCATTCGAAGCTGGAGATCACTTTTGATGTTGTACATGGACTTTCTACTGGCACGGGGATACATATTACCTTCATTAAAGATTAGGGAAAGGGAGCTATAAAATTTGTTATACGCTTAGCATACTGGCTGGAAAAGAACCTCAATTCTTGTTAGCCAGACTCAGCTCTGCCCCACGAGAACTTATACCCATCCTCATTAAACTTCCCATCCCAAAGTACAAAAAGCCAGTGCACAATATCTAACGCCGCCGCTCGATCACACACCCTCCCTTCCTTAGTATGACAAGGAGACCTCCAAGTACAGCCCATCCACTCCAGAGCAATTGTCTTCACTGTGTCATGATCCACCCTCACCTCTTTCTCCAAAATCCAATCTCTCAAAACCTTCACCGAATCCGCTTTCATCCAACCCGCACTGTAAAAAAATACCCTCTCAACAATCTTATCCCGTGCATCTTTTATTCTCTCTCCCTCGACCCCTTTCAAGGAATACGAATAAAGGTATTCCAAAAGGAACTGCAATGTCCCTAGTTTCTGATACGCACTAGCTGGAATCAACAACGACATGAAAAAATTCTCATCAAACACGAAACCATTTGTTTCCAGAAATTGGAAAATGAGCTTCATAACCTTATCTCGACCAAACATCGAGGCGTAATGTAGTGACTTGTAAGGCAGATCGCCTAGAATAATAGTCTCTATGTCGCCCTTGTCCATCTTTTCCAAGAGTTTCCCCACCACTACTTCATCGCCGACCATTGACGCATACCGTAAGACTAAATTGATATCTGGGCCGGGAGCGAGCGTGGGAGAGTTATCTATTTTCTTGAGGATAGTTGGGATGGTTTCAACTCGTTCTTGGGCAGTCAATCCCACTGGATTTGCGGTGCTGTTCGAGACGTCCATGCGGATGTATGTTTCCTGATCACTCTGAAGGCGTTCGATAAAACTGGCGATGTAGGTTTCGTGATCTAGAGGGCGAGAATTAGTCTTGAAGATAGATAGTGTCGACAATTCGGCCCACGAACCAGTTCCTTTCCCTGCCTTTTCATCACTGCCCAGAACCCTTGGGACTTCTTCCGACATGGCGAATTGGCCTATACTTGGTGTCCAGCCTTGAATGGAAGCATCGGCGGTTATCTGCTCTGCTCCGGCAACGCTTAATGCGAGAGGACTCATGATGGGGATAGTTCCGGTGATTGAGTGCATATAAGAACGAAAAGCGTACCACGTTGAAGAGAACCTAGTGCAAGAGTCTAGACCAAAACGAAAGATTCAACAGCTCCCTCTTCATATCATCAATCTCAAAAAGTGAAATTAGATGGATGGATGAGGCTGTAGGAGACGGGGTTCATGTTGTGTCAGATACCCGATAGCTACACAAAACACAAAGGCAGTCATGAAACTAGATGGATGGATGAGGCTGGAGGATTCGTGATTGACGTAAAGTCAGATACCCGATAGTTACACAAACCAAAAACAAAGTACAAATAGAGCATATTATTGCATCTGCAGAAGTTACTTTACGTAGTGGATTATAGTGGATTATAGTGGATAAACGACTACTCATTGCTCGAATCCTCGGTGACATTGCTTCGTTTTGGTAGTTCAACTAGATGAGCAAGAAAGAAAAGAGCCTTGCCCTGACAACCCAATAAACACCCGAACACCTTAGAAACTTCTTCACTAGGAAATTGCAAAGGAGATGAGCTTCCAACATCACTCCCCCCACCCCATACCAAAAATAAGGATTCGTAGAGGAAAGATATTCTGTTGTAACAAAAATAGAGGTCTAGTAACGCAAATCAAATTAATAACATCCGCTACCAACACCCGTCTCATGTGCATATTGTCATAGTATACATTGGCATGAACTTTCTTCACAAAAAGAAGCCCGCCCTTGTTTAAAAACACATCCCAGATCCCAAAATGACCCCTAAATATCCCAACAAATAAACAAATGAAAAATAGTAGCTTCTTTTTAATCCCGTCCTGCCATCTATACAGCACCAGTGGCCTCATTTCCCTCACTAGCAGGCTTCGCTGCTCCAGTTTCCGACTTGGCCTCCTTACTCTCATCTGCCTCTAGTGGTTTGTTATCCTCGGCCTTTTTAATGGTCGAAGAATCGGGCCCATCGACATCAGGATGAGGAGGGGCGACGCCCGCTTCCTCTGGGGGTGGATTGATCTCGTTGCCATTCACATCAACCATGCGTGTACGGGTTTCATAACGAGTCTTGAAGCTGACCTTGCCTTCCAAGGCCTTGACTTGCTCCTCGTCCAAAAGATTGCCATCTTGATCTCTATACTCAACCTTCTCTTCACGTGAAAGAACGCTTTGTCCGGAAGGAAGTCCTTCGGGTGGCGCAGACATGACAGGCTCAGGGGCTTCAGAAATGCCAGCTCTGTCCTCCTCCTTGAGAACTTGCTGCGCACCATCGACCGGTGGTGGAGCGACGGCAGCCTCAGTTGGGATCAAAGGAGAATCTGTCTTGTGAACATTTTCATTTGTGTTGACGACTTGAGTGGCGTATTGAGAGTACTAGAAAAATTAGCATACGAAAGAATATGTGGCACCTAAGCCTTGCTACGATTCGGAAGCACCACAGGGGTTGTATTTACATCGGTGAGGAAAGTGTTGCAGTCAAAGTCCCAAGATTCGAAGAGCTTGACTTTGTTGCAAGCGGATTGGGTCCATGGATTGCCGTAAGAAAGAGGCGAGTAGAGTCCGAAGACAACGACACTGAGACCCAAGAAGAGAACAGCACCAACACGCCCAATAATTGGGTTCTCACGAAGTCCGACTCCTGGAATACGAGCAGTGACATAGTCGTAAATCTGGCAGAGGGCAATGATGGCAAAGTAAAGAGCTGGGAAGTAGTGATGGAGGAAAAGTTGACGTTGCATCAGGTAGAATGGGAAGTAGTGGAATGCCCATCCGAGAACCATTGTACCGATTTCGTAATCGAAACGTTTGAAGATTGTGTTTTCGTAGTCCTTGAAGCCTCTCTGCCATCTCAAAACTGCGAGTCCCTTGAAAACAGCAAATATAAGGATAGCCAAGGTAGAACTCCACCAAATGATTGGGTTACCAATGAGGTAGATTTGACGGTTGTCTTTACCCCAAAAGTTAATACCACGTTGGAGGATAGGCCAAGATGGTGGGCGAGAGTCCCAAGCGTGAGATTCAACAAGACCAGCATTAGTGTGCCACATGACTTTTTGCAATTCCCAGAATTTGCCCAAGAATCCTGGGTTTCTGTAATTGACCTTCTCAGACCCCTCGCCAAGTTGAGGGTGCTCGTTTTGTTCAATGTACCAAACACTGTTGGGGAGAGTTCCTCCCTTGGCACAGGTAACTTCCTGTTGCTCAGAAGCCCACTCAGGAAGCTTCACCTTGTGAGAGAACAAAACACAGCCAGTCATGACATGAACAAGCTTGAACTTGGTTTGAATAGTACGGACACGTTTGGAGGCCTCGGCACCATCAGACAAACTCTTGACAATCTCAATTCTGAAAAAATCATTCGCATCACCCTCGAATCCCTCGTAGCCATACGCGGAAACCTCGTTTTGCCAGTCGGCCTCGGTAACAGGTGGACGAACGTCATGAGAATGGAGACGGCGGTGAGTTGGGGTATGGTACAGCTTGACAGTATCGCCATCCATGATGAAGCTTGGTGGGCTTAAAGCGTCCCATGCGTATGATCCGTTGATTGGATTTCCGGCAGCATCGAGTGGTTGAGTTTGGTTCTCCAAAAGCCAAGCGTTGTTCTCATCCTTGTGTGGGTAGAGGGTAATTTGTTGTTGCTTGCTACCAGTGGGGTACATCAAATTGTGCGAATGCAAATATCCTCCTTGAGTGTTGTGGTGTCTGATGCTGACTCTGCTGCCAAATGCGACATCGACTGGGACATCTTGCATAGATTTTGAGTTGAGAGTAGCTTGAAACTCGGAGCTCATGAATCCATCTCCATCACCTGGGTTTGTGAGGCAAAGGAAGTGAATTCCGAACATCGCCATGTAGAAGGCAATTGGGATGATAATAAGACAGAAGATACGGGCGACGAGATTTTTGGCGAAAATACGCTATTACAATCAGCAGCTGTTTTTTTAAGGATGCAATGGAACTTACTGGTGTGACGGTCTTGACATCTCCAAGCATAACCCACAATTGAAGAAGGGTTAAGCTACCAACCCAGGCGATTGTGAAAAGTCCAACCCATTTAACACTTGCGGTTGCACCCAATCCGAGACCAGTCATCGCAAGCCAGAACCACCAAGTGGGCTGGAAAGCCTTGCTTGGTCCTTGCTCATGTTGGTTGGTGAAAGATGTAAATGCCAATGCGGTGAAAGCGGTCATAATCATAAGAGGGGAATCGAGGAGGATCAAACGGGCTTGGGTGAGGAGACCATTTTCTAAATTGGTTAGCATCTGTATTTGGGGAACGGGGTACGTTTTGCATACCAAATATTATCAAAGAAGATCCCAAAGCCGCAGTCGTAGTTCTACATCCCGATGCCTTCAAAGTCAAGAACATAGTGGGAACCAAGAGAATACCGCAGATAGCTGGCAGCATTCTCATAGCCACATATGGTACACCAGGCTCGAGGTAATCCTTCCCAATATCTTTGAAATCAAAGTCACCATTAAACCCAGCTAACCATCCAGCCAATGTAAGAAGTAACTTTGCGAGAGGGGGGTGGACATCCATGAAGAATTTCCCCTTGATGTACTTGGATGCGAATCCTCCGAAGCTATTCAAACAGTTTAGTTAGAAAGTGCCACGTACTCAGGAGTTGGGAAAACGTACTGCACTTCATCAAAGACAACACTGCTTGGCTGGTATATTCTGAATAAACGAACAACGGTTGCGAGGATTGTAATAACGAGCATAACCTGGTAGTCTGAACCAGGCAGTAGGAAGACATCGTGGTCTGCCACTCCTTCAGAAGTATAATCCGTAGGCTTTTTGGCCTTCTTTGTAGGTGTTTGAGGATTTCGAGATATCCTCTCCGGTGCCGAGCTGGCAGATTTTGTTGGTTTCGCCATGGTTGCGATTTCGTAGATGCGATGGGAAGCAGGCCAGGAGAGGCTGCGAAACTGGAGCTTTCAAAGCCCGGGCCGAGTGGTTGAAAAGCACTCAGTAGAGGAAAACGAGCGCAGGTCCTTAAGGAAAGAAAAAAGTCGCCTTCAAATTAAAAGTAGAGCATTGAAATTGATCAATCGATCAATCGCCTTGGAGGTTGTCGTGGGAAAGGTGATGGTGTTCGGTCAGGAGAAATTTCCACGCGCCGTATCCCTTTCCAGCACTCGTAATTGGGATCAAGCCAGATCGCTAGCCAGGCTAAGCTTGACCCTAGTCTCAGCTCACTCCTCCATCCATAGTCACATCAGAATTAATTCACAACACTACCCCTTCTTTATTTATTTATTTCACTTTTCAAGTCGAATTATATCGCAATCGCATTCTCATGAAACCCAACACTTTCTACAATGACATAAAAGCTTATTAGACGCTTGCGAAACATCGACAACTTGTGAACAGACAAAAGCATCCAGGTGTCAAAATCCCAATATAGAACCGCCCCAGCACTAATGAGGTAAAGCTTACATATGGGCATGTGTGGCTAGGGTGTTTCGAGACAAGGCTGAAGAACACATGGCATCTACAGTGGGGGCTAAACTTGTTTTCAAGGTCTAAAACCGAATTCTTTAGCTACCATCATACTAGTCTGCCCCCCTCTCCCCCCCCCCAAACAAAAGGTAGAATATAGACTAAACTTGTATGAGCGCCTCACCAAAAACCATCTGCCACGCTACCTTTAATTTGGTGGGGGGAGAGTAAATGGACCCTAACGTAGATATTCTGCGTAAATACTCGCAAACAAACTTTTCATATCACAGCCGCCATCCCCTGGAAGTCTATAGGATCTATAATGACTACTTGAGAGGATCTTATCAATTGAGTAACTAATTGTTTAAAGGAAGTATAAATGATAGGTTACGTCATTTAGATGTGGACTAAGAAATTGACTTGCTTTATCTCTAACTCCGGTGAATGCAGATGGAGGAATTTCCAGGAGATCGATGATAGGGAGAAGTAAGAATCGTACGAAGTACGGTCCTGAAGTTGGAAGTAAAACGTAGTTCGATTAGTCACCGGTAGAGTTAATGGAATTCTCGAGTATCGCATTTGTGGTACAAACAAAAAAGGCGAGTTCCCATTCTAACATATCTACAACTGGGACTTCGACCCAACTCCGCAACCTCTTACCGGCTGTACCTAAAGTATCTAGTAACCATCTTTACCCCATTTGTTGTACTTCTCGTGTAATTCCTGTAAAGAAAATTAGCATACCGTCTGCCAATTTTTGCATCCCATTTGATATGTTTTGTTTCGGAGTTTAGAAGCAAGAACCGCTGGCTCCCTATGAAGAAAGACTTGTTTTCGGGGAGCAGTACCTTTGGCAAATTAACATTTGGAACAATCACAGAGTGCAACGCACTTGGTGCTTCCTTTGGTGGGTTTCTTGGATCTCCGCCCTAAGTTTATATTAGATAGCTATCCGTTTGGTGCGAGTCGGGGGGAACGAACTGGGTGGTAAGAGTACTAGAAGATAATTAGCATTCGTTGCTTCAAAATAAAAACTAGGAGAGCGGTATGTGCTAAATGTTTCGAAGGGCATATGCAAAAGATAAACCACCATATAGCGTATTCCCTAGTAAAACTGACCTTGAAATCCTCTCTAGCAGCATCTCCCTTGGAGCTCTCCTTTTGCCATGGCATACTGTCCTTCGCAACATTGACGTTCGCTTCCGATGTGGCAGATGTGGGCTTTGAGCCTGCGAACGAGGTCAATTGATGCCCTATGAAACCAGATAGAGGCGCACAAACCAAAATAATATCCTGCCAGGCCAGTAGCACCAGCCATGATAGCTCCCAAGATCTACCAGAGAAGGTTAGTGTTGGTTGACCAGGACGAAAGGGACGCAATAGCATACATAAAGCTCGGGATCTCTTCTTGCGCCCTTGCTAACGACGCCTGCATTGGCACTGTTGCCAGCGGCCTTGCCGACCTGCCCTGCGACCTTTCCGACTGCTCCTGACATTTTGATTTGTGTTTGGTGGGTGGATGTTGGGAGTAAGAGTTGATTGACAGCTTGGAGGTGGAGTGGTTCGACTTTGAAGTTCCCAGGAAGGTCTTGGCATTACGAGCTTGAGCTCAGGTCACGTGACCTGTGTTGGCAGCACCTGCAGCGGAGGGTAACAGGTCGGATAAGTAAAAAGCGTTGCCGAGGCCTCCTTACGAACTGAGATCTGAGCCGAAACACCGGGTTTTTAATCTCTTATTGAGATCCCTTTGGGAAGAACGACTAGGGATTATTTTTAGATTCATGATCAAAAAGTTTGACGATTGGATTTCTTCAAATCCCATTTCAACCTTAACCTATCTCAGTATCAATATTCACACGACTACCCGACCTGGTAGTTTGGAATCATGTGCAGCTACCGAAGATCCCCCCTTTTCCCTCTCCACACCTCTCTGCTGAGGTGCTCAGACGGCAACAGACTTGTACTCGTACCTGCATAATCTCTCTCGGTATGGCCTCAAGACTCTTCCTGATTCCTCACCCGTATGCAGGCAAATAGAATGATTCAATGCATTTGATCCAATGTGATGTCGGTGAGAAATCTTTAATCTCAAGACCCTGCGAGCCCTGGCTCGTAGCCAATCGACAAGTTGTGAGGCGAGATGGAAGAGATGAGATGCAGATGCAGTGTGATCCCATTGGGGAGAGCGCTTGGACGCGATTGTGAACTTAGGCCACCGTATTTCATGAATCTAGCTTTTTGCTTTGAATGACAGAGTCCAAGCCCACAAAACACAACACCACGCCCAACTCTCAGATCTGGAATCATAACTCTCCTTACGAAAATCGGCGACCTTGACTGTCCATTAATTTCACTTTATACTCGCCCTTTCAATCACCACACTCTCTCGCGGCCTTCTGTACGACGCCACCTTCTTCATTTCATCAACTGGCGCCGACAGCAGCCTACCATTCTACCCATTAATTTCCAATCACATTCACACTCCCACCACCCACGCGACAAATCGCGAACGAAAACAGCACTATATAAGATTCTGTTCTACATCAAAATATCTCAGGGATGATTGAAGAGGGAAGAAACAGATAATTAATCCAACACGGAGGACCGATTTCCTGCCCCCGATGGCTTCTCGGGACGCTGCATCAAGCAGACCACGTTCCACGGATATCAACAATGCTTTTCCAAGCCCACAGCCTGCGCCGTCCGAGACGGGCGATGGCGCAAGTATACTCTCTTCTCGAATGACGGATATAGCCTCAGAGGATGGAAGGGATGCCGTAGGTGCACCACCACCAACCGCGAGACCAGGACAAGCACAAGGGCAACGGCGAAGTACGGCCACGGGAGATGGAGCTTCGAGGCCGAATACAGCTGTGACGGGTGTCTCGTCAACTACTCGAGGTGGATGGTCACAATCAACTCCCTCGAGGGCTCGTTTTCCCAAGTCAGGGAGTATTTCCGGATCAGTGGGAGGAGCTCGTCCGAAAAGCTCAGGCCGAACTACACATGTACCATCCCTCACGTCGCATGCATTTTTCCATCCCATGAACGCTCAGCGATTGCAAGCACAGCGAGGTTCCAAGGCAGTAATTTCTCAACAAAGCGAAGATGGTTACGTAGATGGAGAAGGCAATACAGTCAGACACAGTGTTACTTCAAACAATACCGCCATACAGATTACCAGCCCAACGGGAGACCATGGACCAGCACCCCCATCAAGAGGGACGGAAATGACAGAACAAGACACGGTTGATAGATTGACGGCGAATACAAGTCCTACTCGTGGTCATCGCCCAACTGGAAGTTTGTCGGAAAGCGTTCGCCCCCTCCAACGAACCTTGGGTAAAAACACCCAAGGCTTGAGTTTGAATATCGATAAAAGCTATAAACTGAGCAACAATCTTCCCACACCTTCTAAATCTCCTCGGTCTTTTCGTTCAAGCTTTTTGTTGCCATCCAGGGGAGATGTCGCTCCTAATAGTCCACATCGAAGTACTGAAGGGAGGGAAAAATTAAACTCGGTCTCCTCATCTCCAGGTTTGATACCAGAGGTGCAGAAACCTGCTCCCGAACCACAGAGACTTGGACCCAATTACCAATATTTCACAGGCAATACGGTATTTTGCTGGGGTGGTCGACTTCAGAACACTCGAGACAAGCCAATCAATGTTGCGACTGGCATGATGGTTGGACTACCGGCTGTTCTTTTCTTCATATTCTCTGCTCCGTGGCTGTGGCATAATATTTCACCTGCGCTTCCTATTGTAGTTGGGTATATATTCTACGTAACAATGTCTTCTTTCATTCATGCTTCTGCTTCTGATCCAGGTGTGAGTACTTCCTCTTCCCACTTCAGAATTCAATACTGACATAGTTAGATTCTTCCTCGAAATCTTCACCCAATGCCACCTCAGGATGAAAATGAGGATCCATTGACTATAGGTCCCTCCATGAATGACTGGATTATGATCAAATCAGCCCAGTCAAAAGCAGCCGCGATGGAAGTGCCAACAAAATATTGCAAAACCTGCAATCTCTGGCGCCCACCTCGAGGACATCATTGTCGAATTTGCGACAACTGCATCGAGACCCAAGATCATCACTGTGTCTGGATCAACAACTGCGTCGGCCGGCGCAATTACCGTTACTTTTTTACCTTCATTACAGCCGCCACTCTTCTCGGCACATTTATAATCGGCGCTTCTTTAGCTCAGATAATCCTCTACATGAACGTGAACAACATTTCCTTTGGACAATCAATCAACCACTTCCGCGTCCCCTTTGCCGTCGTCATCTACGGAGCTCTTGCAACCCCTTATCCAGCGGCGTTGATGGGATACCATCTCTTCCTCATGGGACGGGGCGAAACCACAAGGGAGTATTTGAACTCCCATAAATTCCTTAAGAAAGACCGTCATCGTCCATTCACTCAGGAAAACATCATAAAGAATTGGTTTGTAGTTCTTTGTCGGCCGCGACCACCTACGTATCTGAATTTCAAGCGGAAGTACGAGGAAGGGGATCAACGCTTTGGCGAGCGGAGGGGAAAACGGACGGCGCCTTTGAAGCAGGAATTCCAGAATGGCGCGGGGGCGATGGAGATGCAGGATGTGGGGGCCGCGGCGGGTAATAATCAGGGGTTTCAAGGACCTTCGTCTTTGAGGGCGGAGAGGCCTTGATGTTGTGGTGGTGGTGGTGGTATTAATACTTAATGAAGCAAGGCTTTCAGTTTAGTGCTTGTTTGAATATTGCTCTTTCTTTTTCTTCACTTGCGGGTGTATGGTTTCGCATTTTTAGCGCACATGTTCTTTTTCCTTTCTCTTATTGTCTTTTCGTCGTTTTGATTATCATTACTCCTGCTTTCTTGGTAAAGGGGGGTAATGGTTCTGCGGAACGCGTGTAATTCTCTTGGATACGGAATGGAGTGGAGGCAGAATTTGGAGCTTGAGAGTCGCTGCTTACTTACTTTCTTGTACAGCTTCTTTCTTTTGTGTAATGTTTTTATGAGAGGAGGAATGGGGATTGGTGGAATAGAAGAGGTAGAGCTTGCCTGTTGCTTGCTTGCTTCACCTGTATCATATTTTGGGGATACGAGAGGTAGAAGGGGATAGGTAGATATAGATAGAGGTAGGATTGTAACATACTTATATGGGGGTTGGGGGTTGATGGAATGATACCAAATTTTTCTTGTGATATGTTTGAGTGGATGTTGTCTGGTGAAATTTCCAGGCTGCTCTATGACTTCTCCCCTTCACGTTTCATTATCATGATTCTACCCTACTGCCGTTAAAAACGAGTCTAATCAACTATTAAATTAACACCTTGTGGTTTCGGTCGAACAAACAAAAAGGGCGCCTGAAACTTGATGAATTTAGGCATTACATATGCCGCAACCCATGTTTAGTGACTAGTGAGAGAGGATGATGTTAAAATGAGAGTTGTAAATTCTTACATCCAAGGACATTTTATAGGTAATTGAAGCAGAAAAGGGGTAAAGCCAATGTCTTCTGCTCCCAAAGGGACAGTCCTCTTCCTCCACGACCCGCGCCTCCAACGCTTGTTTTTTAATACCACATTTTCTATAAGCACCCGTAGAATCTCCTTTGACTTTCTACTTCTTGTTTGAAATGAATGTTGGGCCCCGGTCAAATTGAGTACGAACATTAAATAAGCAATCGAGTTCATTAGCACTAAATTTGTGTTTCTAGCAGTCAACACCTTCTGTTACTACCAAATGTGTTGGTACCACTTCGAGTGGTATCAGTATCACTAGTGGTGATAAATCAGTACCGTAAACCGGTAACTCAGATATAGTACAAGTACATGTAGTAGGAATTGATTAAGATGTATAGCTAAAGATTTACTAGCTGCGCCCTACTTATATACCCACTAAGCGAGGTCACGTGAGTGACTATTCACTGTTCCGACAAAATGGAACTCCTACGCCAATCATGATTAACTTCAACATATAATCCAATCTTCAATCTTCAAAAATCCAGCAGCATTATGTTGATTGACAGCCCAACACATTCACGAAAGTTGAATAGATGGAGCTCGTAGTCAACCTCACGATGAATTTAATCTCCTTCTCGACTGGTAAGGTCCCCCCTCAATTCTCCCTTTTCCGCACTCGCCATTTTGTCTTTGTAGTTGTGGCAGGTGGTAGGTGGTAGGGGGCATATAATTGTCGTTGGGCTTAACGTACACGGTAATAACATTGAGAGCGCGTGAAAACCTCAAGTCTCCTTGCACAGTTGGTAGTCCCAATCGCTATAGCAAAGAAGTACTCTTCCTGAATTTAAAGCACGCATATTTCAGGAGTTTGAATCTAGGTTACATGGGGAATATGAGGTATAGTACGATGAAGCAACTTTTCGACGTACTCCTAGATGTTTATGAGTACGCGACATTGAGGTCATTTTGTGCATTTCGAAGTTACGAATTACATGATCCAGATCCCGTTTCTTAGACTGCCTTTATATGGGTTGGGGAAGTAGATGGAGATAAGGAGGAGATATCTGAGATATTAAGCTATATGGAAGAAGGTCTTCTACTTTAGAAAGAAGCGCAAATTCGAGGGTGGAAAGCGAGGAGATATGTGGCTATCATATACCCTTATCCAGTGCTAACACTTCACGACAACGGGCTACTGGTGAGGAAAGAAACGAGTACATAGTATAGAGAACTATCATGTCGATGAAGAAGCAGAGGTGCGAGATTCATGACTACTAAAAGGGCCAAGGGGTTTTTCATTAACACCTCGTCGGCCAATTGTACCTATAAATAAAATTGAACTCACTTTCCTTGTACCCATCTTTTCCAGGTGCTGGATAATTCAATACGTTCCTTCTTTCTGAACCCTTCCATCAAAAAAATCACAGACACTTCACGCCAATCAAAACCCAGCTATGACTCCGCACTACTAAATAATATATTATATATCCACCCGCATCAAGATGAAGTACCTCACTGTCTCGATGGAGCTACTTGCTCCCCACATTCTCCCACCCCTGATGGTGTCAGCGAGCAATCAACTCACTGGAACTGTATCGTCTATTTTGAATCGCAATAGAGTTCATCCCAAGATCTTCCATTCCAGAATTAGAAGCCATTATTTGTCATTACTAAGGCAGCCTTTGGTTAGGTGAAGAAGCATGTTGATTTTGCCGGACCCGATGCCCCCCCCCCCCCCCCCCCCCCCCACATGTTAGGCGAGGCCAAAAATGAAACTAGTGGAGTTTATCACCCAAAATGTGATAACACACGATGGGGAGCGGAAAATAATGGTGATTATCATTTATAAGTGTGGTTGTTATGCTCCCTCGCTTATGTAAATAGTTTCGCTTTTTACTGTGGTGATCAACCTCCTTTCAAAACTTCTGAAGCAATCATACCCTCCCTTATACTCTGTTCAAATTGCTATCCAAGCGGAAGGACATAAAGAAAATGCATCACCTAATTTGACCTCCCTAAAACAATGGTATCGTAAACTTGAAGAAGAAAAACCCGCCGCTAACCAACTCCTTTCTAGTAGCATAAACCTTGACAAACAAAGCAAGTGTTGAAAACAGAATCGCAAAAGAGACATTTCATAATTTCCTTCCAGAAGTAAACAAGAGCGCAAAAATACCCAAAATACCCAAGATTTTGATTGCAGTAACTGCAATTTCGGGATAAACCCACGCAAGAAAGATGATAGCAGCGATGTGGATGGTAGGGTTTGCAACGTTGACTGGAGCCAGCATGTGAGTTTCCTCTGTTGTAGTCTCCGTCTCGCTTGCTGTGATGGCAGGGACTTCGGCGGTGTCAATTCCTCCCTTGACAGACGAGACTTCCGGTATGTAAGGTTTCACGTCGGAGCCAAATTTGATATCTGTGCGCTGGTTGTGTTCGATGTGGAATTTTCCAATCCAGTAGACCAAGGTTTCGTCTTTACGCCATATCAATTCAACCTCAGTCGTTTCACCCCAAAGCTCTACGGGCAGCTTGGACTTGAGGAATTTCTCGGAGATTGTGTTCCTTCCATTTGAACTGGCGCTCTTATGAGTAGTGTGCCAATCCTCCAACGCTTGGAAGTCGGCCTTGAGAGGATTGGAACTAGGTGGCTTGAGGAAAATGTGTACCGGAGGGGTAGAGCTCGATGGAGTCTAGGCGCACACTCATGGATCAGCATTAAACCCACAGATATAAAAGTTTGGAGACATACTGGCGAGTGTCTCCTAGTCTTAGGCTGCGAGCGATGCCCTCGGTAATGTTTTGAAGGTGGTGCCATTGTTGCTGTCACGAATAGGTTTAAGGGCTGTGCATGAAGCGAAGAAGCTCAAAGAGCTTTATTCTACCCGACAAGTTGGAGGAGGGAGAAGTTGTGTCTTCTGGGGTTATTTTGGTACTGTGTAGATATCGCAGCTCTGTGCCCAGAGAAAAGTCCAACAGACGTGGGAAGTCGAAGCTTGGAAAATTTCCAGAAGCCATAGTGGAGCTAAGTACAGTCCAAAGTTTATGTATGTGCTGCAGGATGCAACAGTGACGCCCTGAGCTCTTGGCCGGCAGGATAAGCCACGAGTCTTCGATGGCCAGGGCAAATCAGAACCATGGCGAACAACTCGGCATGAACTTTGCCTCCCAGCATCTCGATCACACATCTCACTTCGCCCGCGAAACTCATCGGAAAACAGGGTTTAGAGTACTTTACTCGTAAAGAGAGGTACAAGGGTCTTCATAGAAATGACCAAAAGTAGCCGTAATTAATTTCGTATCTGTTTACAACCTACCCTATGAAGAATTGCTTGATAATTCTGGGGGTGTTTTTCCCACCTCATTTTCCCTACCCAGGTGTGTATGAAGAGCGTTGGATTGAATGTTCAGTCTACCCCACAAGACAGGGGGGGATCCCCATCATTCAAAATCAGGTCAGAACTCCCCCAAGTCCAGCCCACCACCGTGGCCACGCCCTCGCCCCTGACTACAGAAACTCCCTCTTCGAATACTTCGCCACCACTAGAGATAATTATTTCAAGTTGTTCCGCGCAGCTTGAATACCCGCTGCCAGCGCACAGGAAGTTTGATGACGTACAGTTTACCGATTTGATTATGTGCAATTATCTCCAAAGACGCTGGGTATGAGGCTCAAATATCCCTCCCTACTCTTGCGCTTGAAGGTTAGCCTGAGCAACAATAGCCAGGGAAAGGTTCCCATAGCAGGTAATTGTCTAGGTAGAACAGGCAATGGCCATGTAGTCTAATGACTCACTCATCCTGTCCCTCCCGGTGATTTGATTGCGCCTTCTCATACCAGTCGGGCGGGATTGTAGCCGAGGGAATGGACATGAGTGTGTGGCAAAAGAGTGCCTTGCGATGAAAGGAAATATCAGCTCATACTTCGAGCGAACCTTTGCAGAGGAGAAAGCCTAGCGATGACACCTCGTCATTTCTTAACAAGATTTTGAATTGCAACATCAGAGGTTGAAAACTAAGAGTGAGATAACTATGAACCGACGCGAAAGATGCCAATCATGGTAGAAACGAAAAGCTATTGGTTATTTGTCTCTTGGTGTTTTCGAGTTCACTGAAGACAAGTTTTCCTTATGTCTTTTCAGCAAGTACAGAGCAGTACAGAGTACCTAAGTCTAAACTGAGCAATTCCTGACATGGATTGGTCTAGAACTTGAGCTTGTAACCCCTTTCAGAATCGTCCTTTTCAGTTACGGACACTCTAGTTATATATCCACTCTTCCAGCAGGCAGTGATGTCTGCTGGGAAGTCTTTCTGTAATGGAAACGGCAACATGCGTGTTATTCTAGGTATCACATCAACCTTTTTCCAGGGGCCAGCCAAGTCCTAGCTCGCTGGAGTGTGACTTATATCGTTCCTTAGTGGCTGGCATTCAAAAAATAAGAAGGAACTGAAAAAGGGAATAAGAAAATCAAACAGAATAATGTAACAACGCTCCGAGAATGAGAAACAAAGACAAAGCCATTAACCCTCTCTCGTAGAACAAATCTTTGGACCAACAACACCTTTGGCAAAGACACAACCATTCTTAGATAAATTATTCTCGTCCAGAATAAAACCCAGCAAAGCTAAACTCAGCAAGCTTTGCTGGGTCGCACAGGAAGCGGGATTGATGTAGATTAACGTGCGTGTTTCTCAGCAGAAAGCTCAGGCGAGACGAAAATGAAAGAGTAATAAGGGAGTGTGCAGATATATCAAAACAAAGGTGGGTCTGCAGAAAAAAGACTTCCATGTCTCGAACACAACCCAAGCACGTATGTGCACGGTCTAGAACACCCCTCGATTGACAACAAAACCAACAGTTGTAGATGAAGAATTTATACAATCGGTTTGTCGTATCCAAACGAGAGGCCCTCCCTTCTTCCTGTACAACGCAAGGATTCCTCGGGAAGGATCCGAAAAAAGACCATCTCGCTTCCGCCACTGTACCCCTGAAAACAAAATTTCCAGGGGCTTCACCAGGATCAAGCCTCCCTCGCTCCTCCACATCTCCATATTTCATCACCCCTCTATGGAGTCTAAATTCTCCGAAGCTCAGATCACGAAAGCTTCATGCCCCTCTTGCCTCAGATATATTGTAAAAGAAGTTTCTCCGTCACAAAACTGCACAACATAAATTTGCTTACGGGGACGGCACGGTAAGGTCATCCCATCGGATGGTGAGTGGACAATTTTCTAATTTTACTCACCAGAGAGTTTTCTTAAAATCCTCCCTCCTCTCGCGATTTTGAGACTCTTTCTCTTCTTCTCCCATCCTGTTTTTTGGACACCCCCCACAGTCATTATCTTGAATTTTTGAAAAATTAGAAGCATAGTTCTTCGTCCGATCTTTACTTTCCATTCTTTGTGTATAGAAATATCCCCGATTTGTTCGAAACATGTTTTTCTCCACTGCCATCGCAGCAACTGCTGTTTTTACCGTCGCCAATGCAGCCGTTATGGGGAAACGAGCCCTCACAGGAGAGGCTACCTTCTATGGAGGAAATGTCAATGGAGGAGCTTGCTCATTTTCGACCTATACCCTTCCTTCTTCTATCATGGGCACCGCGCTCTCGGACTCCAACTGGGATAACTCCGCCAACTGTGGTGCTTGTGTTTCGGTGACTGGTCCTTCAGGAAACGCTATCACTGCTATGGTATGTTCAATCAAGAGTACCCAGATAATTAACCACCTAACAAAATATTCTAGATCGTGGATGAGTGCCCAGGATGTGGAACCAACCATCTTGATCTGTTCCCAACCGGATTTTCCGCCCTCGCAGATCCATCGAAGGGCATTATCCCAGTGGCATGGTCATACGTGGACTGCCCCATCACAACCCCTCTTCAACTACACAACAAGGAGGGAGTTTCAGCATTCTGGTTCAGCATGCAAGTTGTCAACGCCAACAAGGCCGTGAAGAGTTTGGAAGTGTCGACCGATGGAGGAAGCACATGGAAGGCGACGACCAGACAAACATACAACTTTTTCGAGAACTCCGCCGGGTTTGGAACAACAACTGTCGATGTTAGAGTTACCAGCTCGAGTGGAGAGACAGTTGTTGTAAAGAACGTTGCCATTTCTGCAGGAGCTAGTACCACTGCTGGTTCAAACTTTGGCTCTTCTGGAAGTGTAGCTGCCAATCCTGTGGTAGCTCCGCCTGCATCATCATTGGCCGCCGTTATTTCTGCGCCAGTCGCATCCTCCACTCCAGAAGTTGCATCTTCTGTATCAAAAGCGCCAGTTGTTGCCACCTCTGCTCCTGTAGCCACATCGAATGCTGCTAGCCCTACAAAGCCTGCTGCCACCAGCTCCAAGAAGGGCACTACTCAAACCTGGACACCAAAGCCAACTTCTATTAAGTTGGATGCTTGCGGAGAGGAGATCTAGATTTTCAGGAGGATATAGAAGGAAGGGAGATGGTTTAACGAAATTACGTTCGCTGTATATAATTATTAGATTCGGTTCTCAATGGCAAGAACCTTGGGGATGATCCTACATACAAACCTTATCACTTGATGTTTATAACCAAAGGACAAAACAAGAATTGAGAGAAATTTTGCTCGTACACGAAAACAAATTGAGTGAAGCCATCTTCAAAAGAGCCTCCTAGAGGATATAAAATGCGGCAGTAAATACCAGACTTGTACCTGCCTAGCTAGCTCGTTGTTATGGCATTCTAGGATAATCGGAAACCATTATTCTAAAGATCTAAGACAAAGTTTCTGAGTTTCTGGGGCAGTTGCTTTATGCAACCCTGGACAACTAGAAAAACGGCAAGAGAAGCAGGTACAGTTTACTGCCGCTTTTATTATCCATTGCAAGGGGGGGAAATAAGAATAAATTTGACAAGTGTTAGATTCCAATTCCCAAACTTAACAAAGACGGGCGAATAGAAGAGTCCCCTTTCATGCTCAACTCCAAACCGCAGAAGTCCAAATCACCTCCTAATCACCTCCAAGGTCGGCAATTGTACCCAGCTTTTTACCAACTTGGGTCGCAACAGCACTCCTTTTAACACCGAGACCATTGCCTCCTCGGTTGTTTCCAACTGTGCTTCCCGCTGACTTTCCATCGTTGTAAATGTTGAAAGGACTCTCCTCTGCTGCCCTAACCGCATCCAGACTAAACAAACTGATAAAGTAAAGTCCGAAGAACATGATAACGGCATCCACATAGCTTTTGAAGTTGAAAGGTCGCGCGAGGGATGTTCTTGGTGTAGATCCAGATCCACCGAGCGTGCGACCTGCAGAGGAAAATGTTGGTTGCGCTGGACCGGCAAGCTTAACTGCATTCTCCACCGCAGAAGTAAGACCTCGTTGGTCTGCTCCTTGGACTGTTTGGATTACGGATCCGGAGCGGAAGATGAGGAAAGTTGGCATGCTGCGATGTTTGTCAGAAGGTATATTTGGAGTGGCACAGTAGCAAACACATACGCCCGAACACCATATTGCTGGGCAATTGCTTGTTGATTGTCAACATTCACTTTTGTGAATGTAATTCGATTTGGCTTCGCATATTTGGTTGAGAGCGCCTCGAATACTGGGGAGATGGTTTTGCAGGGTCCGCACCAATCCGCGTAGACTGCGAGGCAAATCAGTTAGATCGAGTACAATGAGGATTGGTAATGCAGGGAGGGGACTTGCAATCCGTAACTACGATGGAAGAAGTGCTGAGTATCTTGCTGAATTCGGAAGAAGATCCGACAGCAATGGTTGGGGACATGATGTTTTTGATTTGAAGTGTGATAGAGGGGCAGATCTAAAGAGCGCAGCTTTGCTTGGTGTTGTAGAGATGATGAGCTTTGGTGGAGAGAGATGTGGTCCCTCTTATCACGCAGCCGGAATTCTGCCGGTGAATAATTTCATACTAGTACCAAAGAAAAGAAAACAACATTTGCGACAAAACACAAGATGGGAAGAGGCGAAACAAATGCGAAGGTATGCAATCAATTCTAATAGGCAGTTGAGTTTTGCTAATCAGGGATTATAGAAGCGGAAACGCCAATCAGAAAAGTTAGACGTCAAGCCTGTTGCGAGCGCAACCGCAAAAATCCCAAATAATGTCCCAGCAGCTCCTAGCCCCGCGGTAGTCGACACTTCGAAACCAACGGCCATATTCCAACCAGAAAAAGGAAGAGAATGGACGGTGAGCGTGGCTCTACCTGGGAGCATAATCGCAAAGTTTGTTTCTCAATTGGCAGATCATAGTTGCCATAGCTAATTCAATAAAGCGCACAATCGCATGAGCTTCGAACTTCCCTCGCCGGCCACGTTGCGCGAGCTCTCTCAGTCTTCTGCGTCGACGAAGTTATAATCTTCTCAGATGGACATGGCCAATCCAACCCCGCAAAACGACACCATAATCGTACACATTCACACGGCCACCAGGGCGACGCCTCTCAGGACGAATACACAGGCTCAACAGATCCCAGCCACTTCTTAATCCATCTATTGAGCTATCTCGAAACTCCTCCGCATTTACGAAAACTCCTCTTTCCCCTACATCCAAATTTACGAACAGCTGGCACATTGTCAAGTTTAGATTTACCCCACCATCTAAAACCGGACGAGTGGTGTCCATACCGGGAGGGAGTTACTTTAGCAGGCGCAGACGAGCATGGAACATTTGTTGAAGCGGGGTTGAGAATACCTGTTACGGTTAAGGAACAAATACCCGAAAATACCAGAGTAACATTAAAGTTTGATCCTGGAGCCGAAGCAGCATCGAAGAATACAAAAAGCGAGGTCATAAATGCCGAACCAGTTGGTCCAGAGGAACCCAGAGAAGAGAGTGGTTATTACTGGGGATATAGTGTCCGGAAAGCTGCCTGTCTAAGTGATGTATTCACGGAATGCACGTATGATGGTGGATACGATGTGACGATTGGGACTTCTGAACGAGGTATCGACTCGCAGCAGCTATATTCAGGAAATGAAGAGGAGGAAGTGAAGGGCTTCAAACATCTTCTGGTAGTATTTGGTGGAGTTGCTGGTCTGGAGGTTGCGGTCAAGAACGACCCGGAATTCCAGAAGTTGGGAGTGGTCGAGGCAAAGGATGTCTTTGATAGGTGGGTCAATGTCTGTCCTGGACAAGGTAGTAGGACAATCAGAACCGAAGAGGCAGTTTGGATTGGCCTGATGGGATTGAGGAGGTTGGTAAATGAAAATAAATGAGCCAATCTAGATATTGCTTCGATACCCGGGTACAAAACCAAAAGCCTAGGTGGTGACATTAAGTGAATGCTTACCATCGATCTCATCTCAAAACAAAACAGACCAATTATACGATGGTGTATACTCAAAGTCCGAGGAGAATTATCCGAATTGTCCCACAAAAATTTGTCTGCTCTTGTTTTTTCCAATCCAGATGGTTCTGCCGACCCTAATTCTGGCTGAATGACCGATCATCGCTTGTCAAACGTCGTTGTTGAACGATCAACTTCTCGAGATGTTTGAATTATCGCTATTAAGCACCTGTTTAGCCTGCATATAGTTCATTATGGGGCCTGTTTGGATACGCACCTCCAAAATTTGTGGGGAAATATATATGCACAAAATATATATGCACAGGTGTTTGGGTCATACACTTACCTACTTTTGGTGTATTTCCTTTCCACCTTGTATATCATCATGCATATATGGATAAGATATACATCACCTAAAAAACTTCAGCATCAAAATTTGGAAGTCTTTAATTATTCACGCACATCTTTTCCTCACTACTGAAACTTGAACAAAAGCAGGTCATTCTAAATATGTCTACTAGAATATGTCCGAACGATTCCTTAATATATTTGGAACCAAATAGATATATGCACCAACTTATAGGAGGACGATACTGAAGAAATCCCGTGACATCTTCACGTATATATCTACATAGTAGACAATAGATGCGAACAGTATCTTACCAAAAAGTATTAGTACCTAGGCTCCCGGTGGACACTGAAAGTGGCAGCACAATTTAGCGACCCTTGGTATACTCTTCGCATGATAAAACCACAACAGCGGGTCGTAAAAATATACCAAAATTATGAGACGAGGCGTAAAGGTCTAACTTGCACTGTCAAAAAGTGTTGAGAGTTTTTATTCTATTTGTGTTGTGATACAGACGTTAGCAATAGTGCAGAGAAAAGTAATGCTGCCACTTTCAGTGTCCACCGGGAGCTAGGTAGTTCCAGGTTAAATGCGGGCCCGCTAATTGGTCAATTGTCAGTTACACGTGACCATGGGTTTATGACGCGCCCTGTACCTAGTCTAACGCGCTTTCCCCGCTAAGACCCCGATTGCGACACTTAAACGCGCTTGCTCTCTATTTCGCAATTATTTTTCTGTACTAATTAATTCCCAACAGTTCCTATCACAATGGAGGAAGACGAATTACCTCTCCCCAAGCTGGCCTGGGATCCCGCCACCAATTCATTCACAAACCATCGATCACGTAAACGCAGCCGAAGTACTCCACCACCAGCTTCTAGCGATCCAGCTCTCTTTTCCAGTGACGATGATCCTTCTGCCGATAACTATACACAAGAAAGACGGAAGAGAAAATTCCGGGGGCCATGGTATCAGCAAGTTCCGGCAGATGGAGAATATGGGCGGGAAGCAGACCAAAAAAAGGCAAAGCGGACATTTCAAAGACAGCATGATAGCGGAGTGTTTATGGACAGCGACGGTACGGATTTAGATGATCCTGTGGAAAATACCGAGTCTCAACTCCCACTTTTTCCACTGAGGCCCTCCCGATTGCAGGCACAGCTTCAGAGTTCACAACCATCAGCGGAAGACGCAGCGCGTGAGGAAATTGAAAGATGTCTGGAAAGCGGGGACGAGACCATTGAGTTATCGTAGGTTTTCTGTGGCTTTATTTTGCGATTTTAATCTAATGCAGTTATAGAACCCGGGGCCTAACAACCTTATCCAATGCCACAATCCGACCACTTGCGACCTTCACTCGCGTCCCAGAACACGGGTTCTCACAATTGAAGCCAAGTCTAAAGGTTTTCCTTGCCTCCAACGATTTGACGAACTTGCCAGAAGAACTTTGCAAGCTTAAATATTTAAGTTTCTTGAGTTTGAGGAACAACTCCTTTCGAGAACTTCCTCCAGCCATTGGCCGTCTTCACAATCTAAAAGAGTTGAATATTGCAAACAACCGACTTCGGTATTTACCTTTTGAGATATTGGAACTTTTCTCAACCACTAGCCGCCTGGAGGACTTGCGACTACATCCGAACCCATTTTTTGAGCTCCCGCACAGTCACTCCGATGACACCCGGGAGTCAGAAATGGGCGAACCTCGAACACCTTCGCGTCCTCAGCACAAGGAGACCCCTCTTTCAACTACTAGTCCAGTCGATGATCCACATGACTGGAACCCCGGATGGACGGTCACGTATAAAGCTCGAACAGGAGTTAGATATCTTGAATCGAACGGCCGATTTGTCAAAGGTCCCAACTTTTCTGGAAATAACGATCTGGATCCCGAATCCGGCTCTAGCATG
The DNA here is from genome assembly GCA_001399465.1 of Hymenoscyphus scutula. Taxonomy (NCBI): domain Eukaryota; kingdom Fungi; phylum Ascomycota; class Leotiomycetes; order Helotiales; family Helotiaceae; genus Hymenoscyphus; species Hymenoscyphus scutula. The sequence goes on from LKTO01000193.1 coordinate 59,665, forward strand.
CTGTTGGCAACTGCCAACGATACCCCCATTCCTCCAGAGCCTCGCGGAAATTTCAATTCAAGGGCTCCATCTCTGTTGGAAGTCGCGTTAAAGGCATGTTCTCAGTCACCACAGCTGCCCAACTTAGCATCCTTGCTTCCTGTGGAGTGTCCCGAGTATTTGGTTGGCATTATGGCTGAACTGAAATCAAAGAAAGAATCTGGCGGAAGCAAATGCACGATATGTAACAGACATTTTTACATGCCGAGGACTGAGTGGATAGAATGGTGGGATATTACAAAGATTCTAGATGACAGAGCGATCGCGGCCATGGTAAATGCTAGTCCTTTGAACAAGAGGGATCTCGTGGAAAGGGTTATCCCATTGATGAGAAGGGGCTGTAGTTGGCTCTGCGTGCCGAAATCCGGGGAAACTGGACGATCTGACCGGATGGAGCTAGATTGAGACAGTGGGAATCTCAATCATAAATACCCATGATGTTTTATGTAGATATTGGGGGGGGGGGGGGGGGGGGGGGCAATTGTCTTTAAGCGTGGAGTTTGGAGTATTCCAATAAAGGATACGATTTTGGAGTTAAAAGGATCACGAGCTCTTTAGGTTCAGAGGAAGAAGACAACCTTTACACACCTCTCGAGATTTACAATACTTGTGAACCTCAACTTACGAAACCTTACAAACTGTATCTCAACCCTTGTAGATGTCTCGCGAAGTCATTTCTGAAGTACTTTTTCTGGTCTCGTGTAACAAGAAGACTCATTGAGCTGATGCCTACCAATTTATCTCATCGCCTTCATGAAATCTGGTCAATCGTTATGAAAAAGTACCATCTGCCTATGCATTCGTGGCTCAATCGAACGTAATACGTATAACCGGGACTTTTAGACCTGAGATTTACTCGCGTTGAGTTCTAACCATATCAGGCGCCACATAAGTGGGAAGATCGGATGAACCATGTTGGTAATACTGCTACAACCCTAATTATACTCATCCTTAAGTGAAAGGACATGTACCCGGTTAATTAGAGATACTATAGGTCTGTTTTCTTTTGTTGAGAAAGGAACGATATAGAAGTGACCTGGAAATACGTATCTATAGGCGGAGACTTGTCTATTTCCTTAAAATTGTTCTTACACGGCGCCTCTAATTAGTATACGATAAAGCTACTGAATTTCAACTATCCAGTAAATCTTTTTTGTCGCATACTAGTGATCCAGTAGATATTTTTCAAAGGTAGTTAATTAAAACTTAACAAAAAAGACGCCATTCAGTCACCTATGAACAAGTATGTTCCCTGACTTGCAACTAAGGACTCATATCCCCCACGATCCGTGCAGCTCTCAGATACAGTGGTATTATCCCCTAACGTATCTAAACCATCGTTAGTAGAAGATATAATCACAGGAAATGAGCTATAGTCGAAGTAGAATAGTTTTTATAGTGCCCCTGGGTACCTAAATAGATACTTACCCTAGGGAATTCACTGGTAGCAGTAAATAGGTTCGTACCGACCCCAATTGTTCCGGTGTAGTGGAGTAATTCTAATAAATTATCTCAAAAACCAGAACAATTACAGACTATTAACCTAGACAAGTAGAACAATTAACTTCAGTTATCCACCAACCTCAGGACAACGGACAATATAGGCAGGTATGTTCTTTAGGTGATGGGAAAAGCCCCTAAACCACCTATATCTTCACTTTAGGTTGATATATACACTCCAGTAGATTAGATGCGAATAGAGAAGCTAAATTCATTAATCTATACCTTTTAAATATATATTTAAGTAGATAACTAATCCATATTCAATTAATATGAAGCACAATCTCCACGCATCTTAAGGGATGATGGGGAAAACCTGCTACAGGAAGTGGGCCTATATTATATTATCATGACTTTTAAGTGATCTTATACGCATTATTAATAGGTTGAATCATCCGGACGCCGAAATGCACCTCTCGCCATACGTTTGAGGTCAATCTATAGCCTTAAGTATTCCTTTAGGTTTGAGAGACAGCATAGCTAATGGCAACTTAGAAGTAAATTATAATATAAAGTTGAACGCGGTTTTTGGTCTCTCTTTAAACATATATAAGGAGAGGAATGAGGTCAAGCCGTAAGATGTATAATATTTGGGGACCGAAAGATTCACTAATCAGCGGCCAATTTGCAAGTGAGTTAGAAACCCGACATTTACTGGCTTACCTACTTTTCACCTCCTGACTTAATCATTACCTACTGGAAATGTGCCATGTTTAGCAAAAAATAGCATAGAAAAAAAAAGGTGCCCCAGGAAATAAAAATCGAGGTATCATTTTCGAGAGCTACGGGCGCCGTATCCCTCATCAAACGCCATTCCATGCAATGCGATGCAGTTATACACAATCAATCCCAGTCATCATCATCTTCCACATTGGCCTGTTTGCTTCCTCGAATCCCACCCTTTTCTCTCTTCTCTTCCGCCAGATCCTCTGCATCCCTCCGTCTTTTCATAACTCGCATGTCATTATCTCTGATTGCTCCAATCTCAATAAGTAATTTGTCAATTTCAGCCATTCCAATCCTGACACCCCCGAGTGTCATCAGAGTTACCACTTGCTTTACAATATCTCCCGTGTTATAGACGAGAACTGTTGGACAATTCTTGTCTGGGTAACCCTCGATTGCCAGATCTCCTCGAATCTGACAGAACTTGATCTCCCCATATTCCGCTGCTGCCTGCCTCCATAGTTCGGTCAAAACCCGACTCTCAACATTAGTCCCCATTCCACTTGTCAGGTTCACCAGTACTGGTCCGTTTTTACTTGCATCTGTAACTTCGCGAGAGTAGTCGGGTTTTGAGAGGGGGTAGACAGCTCCGTGGATAGCCTTCTTGGTAAGAGAGGCAAGTTCTTGAACTCGCTGTTGCCTGTATGTTTCTAGGAAATTCTCGTCTTCCAAATCTTCTAGCTCATCGAGTTCGTCAAGATCTTTGCCTTCCAATCTGTTTTCGTGTGCGAGTCGTCGACCTTCGAGGATGGCTTCTTCGATAAGAGGGGTTGGTGAGGGGGGCTTTTCTGGGATCACGCCGTGTTTCCGTAGAATATCATTCCTGATGGTTATCAGTCTTGCGATTTGGGCGAAGAGGGGAATATTTACCATTCGGTGTCTGCATTTGGGTCGTCTATTGGGACATTTATGCGTTCATCCATAGGAGCAGCCATTTTGAAGGAATTGTTGTAGTTGTCGCAAGCAACGATTCAGAACTGTCACCTAACCCAAACAAACCCACCCCCACCAAGATGATATCGGTCTATTCTTTGTCCGATCCGATCCCGATGTGACGGAAGAAAAGCAGTCTACACGTGACCCACAGTCGATTTCGTTTTCTCGCTAACTCGGTGGACCAAGGCAAATGATCCCCTCTTTCTTTCGACATTGACAACGACTTGACACTCAGCTCTCTACGTCTCGAACAACACCGCAATTGACGAAAGACCCGTCAGTCACTTCAAATCGATACATAAAAACGATCCCAAACCGTCAAGATGGTAAGGAATTCCCCTCCCCCCCATCTCGATTTTGCCACGCGGTGTGAAGGAAAGAAATTTGGCACACGACACCGAAGCACCACGACTTGAGAGATGGGCGCGAAGTGGGCGGAAAGATGATCTGCGGAGGCAAGGAGACTACGATCGAGGGGATAGATGCGGCTGGGGGATGAGATTGATGGATATTGAGCTTCAAAAGAACATTCGCTAACGAAATGCTGCCTGTTTAGGTTCTCGCCGTTGATCTCCTCAACCCAACCCCTGCTGCGGAAGCTCGCAAGCACAAGCTCAAGGTACGCATTACCGCCTACGATTTCCGAATGGCTTCATAGCAATTCTGAACATCATTTAATTCTTGCCCCCCTCCAGAACCTCGTTCCAGCCCCAAGATCCTTCTTCATGGATGTCAAGTGCCCCGGCTGCTTCACCATCACCACCGTCTTCTCCCACGCACAAACCGTCGTCATCTGCGCCGGCTGCTCGACCGTTCTCTGCCAACCAACTGGAGGAAAGGCACGATTGACCGAGGGCTGCTCATTCCGAAGAAAGTAGACTTCTCGTCTGTCTGCTTTCTTTGCCTCGTTCTGGTTATGCATTCACGTCATCGACATGAGGGTTTAGATTCTTCTTTTGCGCGCACATACATTTGACGGATAGAAGATGGACAGCTACCAAAAATCCTAGCAGCAAAATTAAGGGCGTTTGGGACATCCGGATATCTTGCATCAAATTCTTTCCTTTTCGTGGTTGTATCCTGGAGGTGGTGGTGGGGGATTTTCTCGATCGATATGCGAATCACACAACTTGCATTTATGGGAAGGGCGGAGGGCGATACTCCATATCAGTGTTTAGAGGCCGTCTACACGTGGACTAATCTTTGTGCGAGGACGTGGTGCTCTTGTTCGAGGATTGCTACATACCCATTGCGTGTGGTTGGGCTTTGTGCATTACGAAAATAAGATCTTCACACAACATTTTGTTGGTTTCTATTGAAATTGTGACGTTTGTACGAGTACATGATTTTTGGAGGTGGTCTCGCAAGTTAGAGAAAAGTTTGGCTGGCTCTGGAGTACAAAATGATGATGATTTCCATATGCAATCTGCCCCTTCATATATCATGAGTTGAGAACCCCTAAAACAATACTTGGAAGTCATTCCAGCGTGGTAATTGCTCTTGTGTTTCCTACAAATAAGACGGCTTTGAATTGCAAGCAGCCTCCACGCATAGCAGTGGCTTTTATCCTGGGAATTTGTCTGTAAAACATGATGTGCACAAAACTATTCGTATTTTTTAAGGCTTGCAAGTAAAAAAGTGTCTGAACAAGTAAAGATGGTAAGTGAATCAATGTAACCCCCTCATACAATGATGTTGTTTTAGAAGTTGGCTGGCGCAGCAGCACTTGATGCGAAAACCCCACGCTTTGTCTTAGTTATGTAAGAAGCGGACACGCGCCTGGTGCCCTCCAAAATTACAACCCCCCCTCAATTCCCACGACTCCCAATCCATATCTGCGCACAAAACCCCTCTTCGTGTTCATAAGTGGCACATAAACAGTACTCCACTCAGTCGTCATTAATTGTCTCATTCAATCACATCGTCGCAAACATCTTACGATCGCATCCAAGCAACCTCGTTTAACTACGTACGATATTTAGAACCGGCGCATATACTGAGCTTGCCCTCAATGGCTCACCACCACCAAGCAAAGCGCCCTTACCATGGCTCACAACCGTCAATTACCTCTTACTTCCCCTCATCCGATAACGCATATTCCATTTCTCCATCCACAGAAACCCACGAGCCTCGTCACCTCCCGCCATCAAGCATTCAAGCAAATCTCCTCAGTGTGGGCATGCGCGTCCGAAAGTCGGTCCCAGAAGGCTACAAAACCGGCTCTCAATATTCGTCCTTCGCCCTCTTCTCAGACCCCTCTTCACCCAATACACCAGTATCTACAACACCAAACGCCGTAGTCTCTCCGCAAACCAAGAAAGGAAGTCGACCGCGAGCACGAGAACTCACACCTTTCTGTGGAATCTTGAAGATTGGGGGGATGGCGCAACAAGCGTGGGGAATATATAATCCGGCTGGTCATGGAAAGGAACTTGAGGAGGTGGACAGTAATGAGGAAGGTGAGGAAGTGGGATTCCCGAGTTTCAATAGTAGTCAGGGGAGTACTTCTTCGACTTCTAGCTTTGAGACGACAGGTTATTCGTATGCGACGCCTTTTGGGGATATCGGACTGGGAAATAAGCGACGTTTTGAGGAGGAAGTTGAGGATGATGTCGTTGTACGAAGCATGGGCGGACGAGCAATTGCTGTTCCTCGACAAAAGAGAGATGGGAAGGTCGGGGGCGGTGGAGTGCCAGCTTTTGCGTTTGGTCAGGAGAATGGAAACGATTTTCGGGATGCTGAGTTTCTAGATTATAAGTTGATCACCCAGGATAGTGAGATGGGTGGCGTCTGAGATTTTTGTTGGATATTATGGATGGGCGTATTGGTTTGTTTGTATAGTATTCTTTTTTCTTTGGGAAGAAAAATCTGTACTATGGGATGGGTTGGAGTTGAATATGGCGCTTTGGGTTGTATGAATTTGGATACTTGAGTGGTATTATCAGAGTGTACACGATTATATTTGCATAGTTCTAGGACAGGCGCCTTGCACTGATTGTAACTCTAGCGGTGCTGTACAAATCGGCAGCAGAGAATTCAATAGATGCATTTCTCATACCAAAACGGGGCTTTTAAATTATGTGTATTATATATCTACATTTCGCTCAATTATACAACCGCAGAAGGCTTGACGTCCCCGGCTTTCAAACTGCTAAGCGCCGGTGTACCAGGGGCTGGCGGACCAGAAAATTTGGTCTGAACGAAAGTCTTCATGATTCCTGACTCTTTCTTGTCGAAAGCCTCGTATAATTCTCTAAACTCATCAATGTTGAAGCGATGGGAGAGAATAATCGTTGGATCAAACTCTCCCGACTCAATTTTCTTCAACAGATCCTTCCAGTATTTTTGTACTGGTGCTTGGCCTGTACCTCGAAGAGTGATACCCTTTTCCATGAGAGCTCCAATCAGAAATTGGTTTGTTAAAGCTGCGTAATCGGCGACCAGGGAGATCGTTCCAAACTTTCGTACAGCTCGTAAAGCTTCGTTGACAATTTCAGAGGAATCTGTTTCTAGGCCGACAGCTCGTTGGACGGTGTGAAGAATCCCCTTGGTATATCGGAATGCCGCTGCGTCAATGCCGCAATCAACCCCATCTGGCTCAAGTTTGTAGATAGCAGCAACGACATCGGTATCTTCCTCAAAGTTGATGATATCCGTACCAATGGTGTCCCTTGCCAAAGCAAGACGCTCCATGATTTTGTCTATAACAATAACTCGTCGAGCCCCAGCTAACATACACCATTTCGCTGCTAGCAATCCTATAGGACCGGCTCCCCAGATTGCTACACTCTTTCCCTTTTCAACATCAGCGCATTGGACGGCGTGATATGAAGTTGGAACGATGTCTGAGAGGTAAAGTGCTTTTTCGTCTGGAACGCCATCTGGGATTTTCAACAGGTTGACGTCTCCGAATGGACATCTCACGTATTCAGCTTGGCCTCCAGCATAACCTCCAGCGAAGTGACTATATCCGAAGAGACCAGCAAAGGGCTTTCCGTAGAGTTTTTCCTGAACTGAGGAAGAATTGGTCTTATCACACATGGAAGACAAACCTTCTTGACAGAATTTGCAGGTTCCACATCTATGAGAGAATAATGTTAGTTTCCATTTCACATATTCCCGGAATACACGACTTACGCAATCTGAAAAGAAGCAACCACACGATCACCCTTCTTGACATTCTTGATCTCAGACCCAACTTCATCAACAATACCCATCCACTCATGGCCCAGGATATCACCGCGTTGGAGCTGCATGATTTCCTTGTTATACAAGTGTAAGTCGCTTCCACAGACTGTGGTTGCAGTAACTTTACATATCACATCTGTTGGTTCTGTGATTGCGGGTACGGGAGCTTCTACAACTCGGACATCTGGTTTTTTGTTAGCTCTTAGTGACAAGTTTAAGGACATAGAACATCTTACCTCGATTTCCGTACCATTGGAGTGTGAGTTGTGTCTCACCCTCGCGCATATTAGGATTGTTTGTTGTAGTAGTGGGGCGATCGCCTATTGCATTTTGAGCTTGGTTTGCTGCTGTGGTGGTGATACCAGGAGGGGTGAAATTTGATTTGTCCATTGTGAATGATTTTGTTATTTTTATGAGTAGAAGATCCGGTAAATTAAGTATCAGAAGAATGATTTATTGCTTTCAAGAACTGGATGTTATGTTCAGTTGTTAGGTTTTGTACTTGAATTCTGTAGACCCACAGGCAAATGTACGGGGATCCGAATACGTCATGGGGAATTGGCAAATGGGCATACATCATTGCATTCCTTTGTATGAACCAATCATGTTCAATTTTGGAATATCTTTTTGTCAGCGCAACGCTGATTGTGTTCTTTGTAAGTTGGTCCACAATGATTCAATTGTTTAAGTCTCGGGTTCCACTCTCCGAACTTTCTCCTGACTAGTGGCAACTTCACCATGTTATTCTCACTTACAACATACTCACCCGTCCATAATTCCGACAGTTTGCTGTGCGGAAAGAAAGCAGAACAAAACCCCTTTTACAGACATGTCGGAAGAATATTGCAGTGGAATCTAAATAATGCTTAGATTTTGAGTATGAATACCTTGACCACTTCGTATTGTCCTGCACTTCGTGAGCTGCACAATGAATGCTTGTTTTTCAGCCTTTACCCCTGGCATTGACATCCGCTCCATGTCCAAACAGGTATTCATAGTGTTCATATCTCTCGAGGTTGCCATGCTCAAGCAATGTGTCGATGGTTTATAGACTGCCGTGAATAGCCGTTGCTACCTGCATGGCCTCAGAGTTACCATACTTAAGGAAAGTCATTCAAAGTGAAAGAGTGTGGACTGTTTCAGCTCTGGGGTTTACCAAAAGAAGAAGAAAATCTCGGAGAAGCTGGATACTTTACAAGTGGGCAGCCAAGCGAGCGCCCGCTTGTTTAATGTCGGCTCCGCGTCCAAGAAGAACTTTTACGCTTCGAGAGTTGCCTCCAATCGCTGCTCCTCGAAAGGGAAATCCATACACACTGCCCTAGTTATTCTGATCCCATCTGGTAACGAGAAGTGTTCGAAGAGGTTGAACCATATACCGCATAATAGGTGGGTTCAGCCAAGTCAATCGTAGAGGACTCAATTTTGCTAACAATATAAATCTCATCGTAAGTATGCTGCATTAATGTAGGTATCATAAAAAAATCCAGAGCTCGAACGGTATGAAAGAATCGAAGGGTTGACTTACCTGGCGCGCTAATCCGTAGAAAAAATTACCCGAACCGGTGGGGATCGAATTTGGATGTTTGAATAGTTTCCATGGTAAGTTTAGGAGACACGACAGACACTGCTGGGAAATGTCTGTTTGTGAAAGTTGAGCGGCGATTGCAAAGCGAGCAGCTGGAACATCTAGAATCTGATCGGAGGCTGGGTAATCTTCTAGAACGGGGTTCGCCTATTCAACGCTCACCCTGCCGTCTTTGCTGGAGCCTATGTTGAATAGCGGACTGAGTCTCCCAGTGTACAGTTTGGATCGAGACCCCAAGACTGTTTTGGTATAGATAGCGTCCAGATTCCCGAAATTGATCCACTCTCAGGGACGGCGAGCTCTGCAAGAATCTTCTTATATGTATGCTTATTGTGTGAATTGAGCTCGTCCTCCTCCATGATTGAGAAACTGGTCTCTTTTGAGTTGTCGGTTGGGTCGTCTTATGGGAGTCGGTAAATCGACTCCTCGCTTAGCACTTGGAACCGACTCTTTACATGTTTTGGTAGTAAGTACTTGAGGGTTGAACGCCATTGGCTGACCCCCATTCTCTCTTTCACTCCCAAGGTTAGTTTGGGAATCTCATTATAGTAGTCACATTCATGCGCGCATTTCCCTTAGACAGCTGTCCTAATTTAGAATGTTGTCCGAATTCTATTATTCTAAAGCATATAGGGAAAAGGTTCACTGCCCCCTTTTCTGATTACATGTAGCGTGGTGTTGAAGTGAAGACAAGTCTCGCAAATAGACACATTCAACAATCCAGGGGTTAGGCGTCGATCCGAAACAAACATACACCTGATTTCACAGTAAATCCCTTCTCAATGACTCAACCCCTTGGCCCTCGCCTCAGCAACCCATCTCCAATAAGTAGGAGAGCTCAACTCTCTCAGCCTCTTTCCACACCACAACATCAAGAACATACTTCCGTTACAAACTAGACTGATAGCGGCAACAGTAATAAATGTATCTCTCCTTCCCTGCGCATTAATCCAAGGGGTAATCCCGTAGTTAATCGCGAAACTGAGTGTATTTCTGATCAAAATGATGGTGGTAATGTGTTCTCCCGATAGATCCCGGTAAGAAGACGTAGCGTATTGGATGGCAGTAGAGAGACAAAGTGTTGATGAAATAGCGAGGATACACTGGGCGAAAACGAGACCAAACCAATGGATGTGGTTTGCCGATCCGAGACCCCAGAGAAGCATAGCGAATGGAACACAAATGAGAGAAGCAAGGAAGAGCCATAAAATATGTTCTGGTTCCGCGATTCCTTTGTTGCGTCGTGCGAGCTTAATGACAAGAGCAGGTCCCGCGTATGTGACCCAGAGAGAGCCTAGAACCATTCCAACGACAGCTCCAAAGTATGCATAACCGACATCGTTGCTGTTGAAATGATATGTGCCGGTGTAGAGCGGAGAGGCGGTAGCGTTCAAAATACCAGGCCAGACTAACCCATTCGTCCCGTACATGAAACCAGCCCAGACAATCACTGGGAACTTGAAGAATTTGAAGGGAGCCAACATAATATCCCATACTCGATTTGGTCTCTTCTTGTCGATAACACTGAGCTTTTGAAGATACGACTTGCGAGGATAGACTATTTGGCCAGTTTCCAAATTCCCAGGGATGGCAGCCCCATGCGCTCTTTCGTCAGAACTCTTCTCTTGTGAAGACTTTCCTGTGGCGGCAAGAACAGGCTCGCTGACAACTTCGGCGCTAGATCCTTCACTTCCCATATTCTGTGGAAAATGGCGGTCATAGTTCGTCTCCTCCATCAGGAAGAAGCAGTAAAGTAATGATACTCCCATCCCGATGGCACACCACCACAATGTCCACTGCCATCCTTGGCCCGTGTTGATGAACGCAGCAAACACGGGAGCAAATTTGCCAGAGAAGGCGAGACTGAGACCATAAACTGCCAAATAGAGGGGTCTCTCATGTGCAAACCACTGTAAAGGTTAGCACAAAGTTATCACCAGGGGAAACTATATTTCAAACTTACAATATCCGTCATACTAATCTCACATAAACTCTCAACTGGCGCGCCAAAGAATCCCTATCAAATTCAGCCCTCTCCTCATTCCCATAATCCTTTCAAGATACATACCTGCAAAATTTTATTCGCTAAATAAGGTCCATTCGTCGTACACAACGGGGCACAAGCCATAATAATGACACTCCCAGCCATACTGACCAAATAAGCCGGCCTCTTTCCGTACTGTAAAGCCAAAGCTTGCCAAACAATACACCCCCACCCATAAAACAAGAACATAGCTCCTGTCCCACTAACCAAATCGCTAACTTTCAAATGCGTGGCTTTGGAAATGGGGGTGGTAACAGAGTAGACTGCCGCAGAAGGAAATACCATCATGACGGTATACATAACGATACATGATGTCTGGAGGAGTTTTCTTCTCTTGGTCCAGTTGAGGGGATCTTCTGGGTCATCTTAAAGCGAGTGACGTTAGAATCGTGATTCATTGCACTATGTCAAGGAGAGGAATAGGAAAAAGGCCTACCAGAAGGTCTAGGTACAAGAACGATGTCATGTGCATCCGCCGAATGTTTAACATGGAGATGTCCATCAGCATCAATAAGTTGAAACGTCCCTGGGGCCGATTGATCCTCAATCGCAACCATGATGTAAGATTTCAAGGGGAAGTCCAGAACTCGCAATAAATGCAACAATAAAAATCACAACCAGACAAAATGATGCAGAAGGATTCAATAGTAGAAATAATCTAGTTGGCTTACAATTTCAAGGAAACCAAGGTACTTATCTAGTATGCGGAGAACCGCGAAGCGAGAGATAGGGAGGCGGGTTTAAACCCACTCTTGAGGTGATCCTCCAGGGGGAACGGTGCAGGTTAAGACCCACCAGCTGTACCCCGCTAGCAATTATGATTTGTTGTATAACATGGTACTCTGGGGCCTTGCTTTGGATTTCAGGTAACATTCGGCCATTCCTAGGTTTCCAGGGTGTCTCTAGGCCGACTTGCGATCTGCAAAGCGCGCAACTTTCCTGATAACGAAACCAGATATGCGTTCTTTCTCACGCCATTTCTCGTAAATGCTTGCCTGTTTTGCAAACCATATGTTGTATTTTTGGATTGTAAAACTGATAAGTTCTATAAAATATGGGGGAGGGGGGATTTCTCGAGGGCTCAATGGAGAGGAATCGATCGAAGGACGGGATGTCGTTCTGTCCCCTCCCTAAGGCGGGGGAAGGGTGCCGAGGGTGCTAAAGTTTTTGAGTGCCCTAGTTAACAAACAACAGGGTTCTCGCCTTTCGTGAGCAGGAGAATTTCCGCCAACATGCATGCTATGTACCAAACGTTTCAACTGAAACCCATCTTCTCCACCCTCTCTCATGAGAATCCGATTTAAACTATAATACAAGATCGTGGGTATTAAGAATGGACCAAGGAGTAGTACAATATTTTCCAGCTTTACTTTCAAGTCGCCTTCAGAATCTTTCCTTCCAGAACTAAACGTAAATTTCCAAAGCCCGAAGTCCAGATCGGCCTATGACATGTTGGGCACCTGTCGAAATAGAGAGGAAGCATTGAATGTCTCAAATATACACACTTCATTTATCGTCCTGGTATATAAATGATATTTTTGTCCGTCTCTCTCTCTAAGTCCAGAAGCACTTCTTATCTATACACTATTGCAAAAAAAAGGTGGAAGATTGGTTACATAGAAAACAGAGAAATAAATCCAAGGGACTACCAGCGGAAAGTTCTTACTTAGTTTGATTACCCTTATAAAGCAAAGCCGTGCTATGTTATATCTAAAGTTCAAGTTCCCTTCTCCTCAGCCTAAGAATCGCTTTTCGCTACCTACCTACCTATGAAATACTATGGTGCAGCCCGAAACGAGGTCAACTAAGTATCAGGGAAAGAGCGACTAATCTCTATAGAATAGGTATGTTCAAGGGTAGGAGATCAACTCACAACTATCCGTCAAGAAATGCCCCGACAGGAACCACCTCAGTCATCACCAACTTTGTTATCACAGCCTATAGCGAATACAGCTATATAAAAAATAAATCATTGAAAGCGTCCATCCCTCACTAAACCTATTCCTCACCTCAACTCCACACGCCCACCAGAGGAAGCTCCCCCTTCACCTTTCACCTCACTCACCCTCTAAAGCTCTTCTATTTTTTTCCTTCCCTCCCAATCTACCTCAAATCTCTAGATAGCTTTATCACAACTTCTCCCCCCTCTTCTTCCCCCTCCTCTACACACAGAGACGCAAGACAACACTTAAGATCACACCTTCTCAAATAACCCCAACCTTACCATCGAACTAAAAGAAAGCCCCAACACAAACTCCACAAAGTTCTGACCCCGCTTCACCTCGTTTTATTGGTGTTGAGAAAGGTGGTCTGTCTAAACAAATTATCACGTCTATTCCACTCCATCTCCCCCAACTTCTACCCACCACCCACCAACCACACCACCACTCCCCCCAAAATAACCAAAAAACAACCCCCAATCAAATCAAAATAAAAACAAAACAAAACAAAAGCAAAACCCCCTAAACCCCACCCCCCTCACCCCCAATCAACATCCATAAAACAACCCATTCGCCAATGACATAATCACTCCCCCCCCCCAAAAGACACCCCTCGTATTCCCACCAAAAAAAACCCAAAGTGCCGTGAGAGCCGCGCTTACTACTAAGTAGGTAAATACTAAGAATTAATATGACAGGATATTCGTATTTCTATACAGAGAGAGAGATATATATAAATAAATAAACATAAAAAAAGTTGAATTAAACCCCTAAAGTAAGTAAGTAGAGTAAATCAACCTTATAGATAAGTATATCCTCATATAAACTCCTCCTCTCTCCAATCCTTAACCCCCCCTTCCCCTATCCCACTTCCCATTCCCCTTTCCCATTCCCATTCTTCCCTCACCCCTCCCATCCCCAAAAATGTAAGACATCAAAACGCACAGCAGTCACTTGGCTTACCTCCGCACTAACAAAAAAAAACGAGATACACCTCACTAACCTAACCAACCTAACCAATCGTCAGCTAAAGAAACTTGATGCCACTTACGTGCATACCTATGGTGCCGTAGTGTGCTGATGGGAACCGTCAGCTCCTCTTAAGTCCGACTGCTACATCACGACGTAGGCTACTGCGCGAGCAATACGAGTACACCGTAGTTATGTGAGGGAGCGGAAGACGGAGAGATTTCTTTTTTAGGGGGAGAGGGATGGTGAGAAGTGAGGAAAGTAAACTTCTTTTTTTTCGTCGGGGTGGTATAATAAACAAACACACATGCGTTGCCCTTCTGTAACCCCCTCCCTCTTCCCCCTCCCCCCACCACTCCATGAACAATCCATGAACAATCCATGAACAAAAATATATGAGATGCAAAATATAGTGTCACTCCATATATGAATATATAAAAGAGAAAATAACACAGAGATTGAAGCCCCCCCCCCATATGTAAAGGATTAGAATGATCCTCTAACAAAAACTCCCAAAAGACCAGAACAATGCCCCCAAAAAAGAAACCCGCAGGCTCTCAAAAAACACCATTCCTAATTTCCTACGCCAAAAAAAAACCGTAGCCTCCAAAATTACATCAATTCATCGTTCCCACTGGCAACACTTTGCTGAATCGCCAACAGGATCTGACTCTCCTCAAACACTGGTCCCTGCCCATCGCATTTCGCAACCAGCTTCAGCCTCTCACTCACAACCCCGACATCTACCATCCCCCGCTCATATAAATCATGCTTAATAATATAATCCCACGTCGCCCCCGCAGCAAAGAGCCTTTCCCCCGTATCGCTTGTCACGATCCGATGGCTGGGAGTCTTATTTTCATGCGCGTATAAAACTTCGGTGTAAAAGTCCGTAGGCGAATAGCGCATGGGCCCCGCATCTGGCAGAGATTCCGAACCGTTCCGGGTGGAGGTTACTTTGAGAATCTCATTCTCGGTGTCCTTCTTTTGGAGTTGTAGCTTTAGGCGCTCGTTCTCTTCCATTACCGAGGCCGAGTTCTTCTCTAGGGTTGCGAGCTTGGTTTCGAGGTCTTTGACGTGGCGGTCTTTGCGCTCGCGGAAGGCGCGTTGACTTGTGAAAATGTTAGTTGAGGATGGAGTGAGGCATGGTGGGGTGAAAGAGACTTACGCAGCTCGGTTTTGGGCCTTGCGTCTTTGCTGTGCGGGTGTGCGGTCTTCATCGTCGCTGTTGCTTCCTCGCTGGGTGGCATCGTTGGAGTCTAGCGCGGGTTCAGGGAAGGGGTTGCTGAGACCATTGTTGAGGCCATTGGTGATGATGGGGGTTTTGTTAAGGCTGGGTTGGTATTGGGAGAGGGGAGTTTGGGGTTTCACGTTGGCGTAGGGTGGTTGGGGTTCGTAGTATATATTGTCATAGGAATTATCCTGTTTGTGGGTCAGGATGGGATGGAGTTGAGGTGGAAGGGTATGAAAAGGGACACCAACGGGAGGGGAGTTGGTGTAGTCATCGTTCGGGGTAGGCGGGAGAGCTATAGGGGCCGTGTAGAGAGGATGATAATGATTCGCAGTGGAATAGTAGTCGTTGTGCTGTTGGAAATCCATAGCTGCTATCTCTGGATGCTAGTGGTGGTGTTGTTGAAGGGTGGGTGGTGTTGTTGTTGTTGGGTTTGTTCTCAAGTGTCAAGGCGTGGCAGTCTGCTGAGCGCGGGGAAAGAAAGTTCGGAAAGGCGTTTGTTTGGGGCTGACGAGGGGACAAGCCGGTGGGATAGACTCCGGGAGTTGCAGGTGGAGACTTTGAGACTTTGAGACTTTCAGGTGCAGGTGCAGGTGCAGGTGGTTGGGATGATGGGGCAAGACTCTCGGAAAAGGGTGGTTTTTGGTTTTTGCTGAGGCTGTCGGTCTGGGAGAAAAAAGGACGAAGTAGGTGAGGCCGTTGATAGTTATACTTTTTCTCTGTGGCCTGTGGGTTGGGAAGGTTTGATATGGATAAGGCTCACGGTTACCTTGCTTTGCTCCCTTGCTACCTTGCCTATCTGGGTTGAGTTGAGGGCATGGACATACATGGTACAGTATGGGAAGGCATGGGAAGGCATGGGAAGGCATGGGAAGGCATGGGCATGGGGAGGGAAGGAGAGGAGGTGGAGGGACGAGGTGCAGACGGCAGCTTCCGTGCGCTAAAAGTCAACCCAGTCCAGTCTTTACAGTATTTACTTACTAGTAAGGAACTGCTCTTGCATTCTCTCTATCTTTTTCCCAAGTACGAATACGGAGTACCTACCACGTACCTACCACGTACCTACTTACTGTCTCTGCCGTGTGTGAGAGCGACCTGCCCTGGTTGCGGTACGGGACAGTACTGGATCTCCGCACAAGGGAGCCTAGCCTCCTAGAGCATAGCACTCCATTGCCGTCTGGGTTTTCTCCTTCCCCTCCAGCACCCCTTGCTGGGGGGCTTCTACCTTCTACTCCGTACCGCCTTCAAACCTCCTCGCAGCCCAAGCATCTCCTGCCTACGCCCTCCTATCCAGGAAGAGCTCTCATGGCTGATGGCGATGCCCATGGCTGACAGTAATTGGCTTCTCACTGCATCAAGCGCGGCAAAAGGAGTGCGTGTGCCTGTTCTATGGTTCTATGGGATGCGAGATGTTTGGCTCAATCTTCGACCTCCATGCCGCTTCAGGATGGTCGCCAAGCGGTAACCTCCCTCCCTCACACCACACACTTCACACGCTGCAGAAAAACAGGTCGGGTCCTTCGAGAATTCCTCTTTCTTATTCGTACATGAGAGCCTCCAGATTCAAATGCCACGAGAGTCGACTCTCTTGAGCCGTCTGGGCGCCTGATGGCTCGAGCCTGTTGACGTGAGATTTGCTTTGGGAAATCTCTCTCCTCCGCAAAATGCCTCTTCAAGCCATTACCCCATCTTTTCGTGCAATTTTCATATGACACGTTGTACTTCTCTGCACGCGCAAGGATCAATGCTGGGAGAAGATCTGTTCTCCGCAAAGAGCCTCGACGCTGTCACGCCCTCAGAATGAAAACCTGGTTATTCAGCCTATATCCCATCCCATACCATACCGGTCCACGTCCCCTTTTCATTCTCGCCTACCTAGTCGTTTTTCCAGAAGCGAACTCTCGTCAAGGTTATCTCTCTATCCGGGTTCTGGTATTCTGTTGGAAACATCGGCTTATTGGCCCCCCTTTGATTTCGATTCGTATTATGTTAGGCGGGCCAGCAGCTTAGGCGCTTGCGCGCGTCAGTCTTACCTCATTCTTCCCCTTCTTCTCCCCTTGACCTGCCTACTATTGGAGGAAAAGGAGAAGGACTTGGCGAGGGCGTCTAGGTGCGTCTCTTCTGCCACATCTGATTCTTGACAAGGACTGACTTCAGCTATCTATCGCGATATCGAATTCTTTTACGCACTGCAAGCCGTCTTATCTAATTCCCAATTTGAAAGATTGAAAAAATTTCGCCCTCTTGCTTAAGCGCTCAACCTCCATGTTATGCCCGCTATCAATCACTATACACATAGTACCCTTACCAGCATTTCCTTGATCATCGGCGATGGCATGATTTGGAACATTTGAGGGGTCGCGATTCGTCAAATCACTCTTTATTGGCTACCAATATGAAACCGAGGGGTACTCTTCGTGTTACCTTCCCAGAAGGGTCGTGCTTCGAGCATTTCAGGTTGTGTGTGCCATCACATGATGGATTTGGGCCAGCCCAACGCCCATCTTGCGTATGTAGTGCTTCCCCAACTCACCTTGTCCAATATATTTTCCTCGGCAGTCGGACATTTTCGAGACGCTAGTTTAAAATTCCAGATACTTGGCTTGGTACATACCGTCTTCCAAATCGCTATTTTCTGGGCAATCACAGAATACAAGAATCCAGATCCGAACTGGACCCTCGATATTGCACCTCCTCTTGTGGTTCGTTTGCGTCCATGGTTGAGCAGGCATGGGCGTGGATAAGGTTAGCGGAAGGATCGAAATCCCAGGCATCTGATGAAGGGTTAACCTTATGAGCAAAAAATTATATCTTTATGCACTGCACCTTTCGTGAACACAAAGATGGCATCCGATCGCGAGGCGAAGCCTCCAAAAAAAAGATTTGCTTCAAGGGGGTTAGAGGAGTGATAATAGGGGAGAGGTTAAGTTTTTCAAAGCCAGGGGGGTGCACACATATATCTCACTCATCTCTGCAGCTTTCTATAAACATGCCAAGTGGGTACACGTGGACCAATTTATACCGAAACTAGGGGGGGGCTGCAGAGATGGGTGTAGAATATGGTATATATCATCTTTCACATATACCTGTCAGGATATATATATGTATATATCTCGCAAAGACTTACTACTTACCGCTTCTTCCCCCTCCCCTTTCCACGCATAACTTTTGTCGAGAATGAAAAAAACGCCACGGCGGGTTCCCTTTATTTTCTCTCTCTTCTGGTTTCCCTTTCTTCTCCTGCAGATGTGAGATATTCGGGTTACTGGGATGTCTTTTCGATCGCCCGATTGACGACGGACGGTTCGTAGTGTTGAATGCGGTAAGTGACGAAGGCATACCATACCATGTCTCGTCTTTCTTTACTCCCTCCCCCCTTCCCTCTCTCTCTTTTGTTGGATTCAATCTGTGTTCGTCGACTCGTGGCGAGCGCGCGACCGCGACTGGGTTGAGCTGTGCGAGGATCGAAGACGCAACGTGGACGCGGGGAACGGCGGATGGAGGTCGGGGAAGGACATGGGGAGGGCTCTTGGTGTAACCTTTCAGTGGCTTATGGGAGGAATGGGGGGGTTCACTGCCACGTTTCGGGATTTTTCTTTCACTTTTTATGGCACCTTGGGGTGATGGATAGGGAACGGGCTGGGAGGCTTTCTCGGGTTTATGCGGGGTTGAAATAGGTGTGAGGAGAGGAAGTCAGTCTGTTGGGTTTGCATGGAGGAGTTGGTTTTTTTGTTTTTATCTCCATTGTGCGGGTATAAAAGTCTTTTCATTTTACAGTTTGTGGCTTTTGATACTCTGAGTGTTATTCTAGAGTGGCTTTTTTCCCGGGTATTATTGAGTTGGATTTTTAGAGGTCTGCTGGGGTTTGAGGTTAAGAAGTGGGAATTAGGATTTCGAGTCGTTTGTCCTGTCTTGTCTGCCTTGATCCTTCCTATGGGACGATCGATACGTAGGGGCGATGATGATGTTGTGCGAGAGGTTATGTTTGCTTTGGATACCGAGAGATGGATAGGTGGTAAGGAGAATGCGGCTTTATTGTTTTTTTCTTTTCGTGGTGTTGCGATTTGGTGAGGAGGATCGGGGGTTGGGTAGCCGTTGGGGATGTCAGAGTTATATTAGGTGTTTGGTGAGGGTGTCGTGTGGGATGGTGGGTGTGGTACTTGGGTACTTGGGTACTTAGGCACATGGGGGAAATTTCTGGATTGGTTTGAGGCCTTGGTGATATTCGTTGGGTGACTTTTATTTAAGTACGCCTAAACTAGGTTCGGAGATTCCTTTGGAAGTCAATCTGTATCTTTCGAGTAGGTATTACTGAAGTTGTAATGAGTGGAGTTGTACGGTGTAGTTCCACCACAATCAACGAATTATTTACGCGTGAGGCTCATGGATAGTTTTATCTCTAGCAAAAATGCACATTTGAATTACTGGCTGCCTTTTTAAGGAAATTGTACTAGCAGTGTCTAGAAGAAAATTAATTGAGTAATGGAAAATGTTCCGATAACGGGCAAAGCCACACATTCTAAGAATGTGTTCTGACAGTATTTCTCAATGTTTAGAAGAACTTTCTTACCCTAAATGACATTCGTGATCTTCACAGGTATAATTCCAATTTCCAAATAATCTCGATTACCGTTGTCAAATTAATGTACATCAGATGAAGTGTTTTATGGTCCAATCATTTGGTTCTAGTCCGGCGGTTAGTCTTGTATGATAACTGGTCATGCATCAAGGTCATTATAAGAAAAAGTACTCAATCACTAAGAGTAATTCGAATACTTAGTTGAGTGAAGCAAGAACAAGTCAGCTTAGTAAGCAAAAGGAGCAGTTTATCAATCTACTTTGAGATACTCGGTACTGTAGAGAAACTATAAGTAGACTACGCAATGGCTATTTTTAGGCATCGGAACCCCTCTAAACCACCTCGGAGAACCCTCCGAACCTGCCTTGGAGAAACTCTGAGTAATATGAGTGAGTTTGTTCTGATTCATCTGGAAAGAACCATTGCTCAGTGCTCACACCGGTTGCTTCTGCGGCTCTAAAGTAGATACTGAGATGGGTTAAGAGTCCCTATATTTGTAGTGGATCTAACTTGGAGCACTCCGTCTCCTTTCGGGGAGCCTCACTGAAATTACTGGATCTAGAAAGAGAATACATATTGACTCAAGTTTCCGTAGTTTTTTCGTTGAATGTTACATAGTCAGGTGTACCGAGAGTGCTGACTGAGATTCTTGATATTGATCAAACTTATGAACTTGTAAGATGAATTCTCGATTACAAGTTACAGGTTTAGTAGTAGGTCCAAAATAAGTGGGGGAAAAGAAAATAATGTCCAATCTACCTCTCATAAGTATGAGAAGTGGGAGAAGTGGCGCAAAACTAGTTTTCAATGTTATTGATCGAGGAAATCGAGACTATAATTGACTACCTAGGCACACAGCAATAGATTAAAGTTTGTATGGGGAACAGAGTTAAGTGAGTTTTTGGTCACTGCTGTGAGTCGAAATTGACACAAGAGGGAATGAAATTCTCAGGGAAAGTCTCAGAGAGAGACTGGGAAACTTTCAAGGATATGTCTTATTATCAAAATAAGCAAAGAATTTTAGTAAACAGAATTGCCAAATGAGTGTAGGTATCGTTCGCGTCCGAACAATAAAACAGCGTCTAAAGAAACCTCCTTCCCAAGTCTAAATGTACCCCCAACACCCGAGTCACGTCAAGGGGTTTTGAATCTAAGCACAGATAGCCGTCTTGATAACATCGTGAGTGCTGCCATCGCAAGAAACCGTCTTATCTGGAATGGTCCTGCAATCTCCCCCCCACTGCCCATTTTTGAGGATGTGCCAATCACTCTGTCCACATTTCTTGAGCTCATCTGTTGGATAAGCATTAGTATTGGCCTAGAGGTTAAAGGAGGGAGTGAGCTAACATGTATCTCCTGCAAGCTTGAAGGAACGGTCGCAACGGGCTTCGCCCTCTAGACTGATGACAACATCCTCTTTGCACGGATCTCGGCCTTCGACGTAGGCGATGTTGTAGTTGATGTTCGATACTCGCCATTGGTGCCCGATTGCAATGGGAGTGATAGCGACTGAGGTACCTATGAAGGCTGTGATGAGGACTGCTGAGAATTGCATGGTTGGTAAAGATTGTGGTATTTGGGGGAGTGAAGTTTGGAAGTTCTTCGATGTAATGTTATTGACAAGTGAGTGGGTATCTTGAAAATGGTGCAGAAGAAAGAAATATGCTCTCTCCATACCCTTATATACAATTGCATCTGACCTAAGATATTTTCTTCCTCAGATCCTTTGGCAGTCTCACTCCAGCTCACATCGAAGGTCGTCGTCATCAAGGCATACCCCTCTCACAGCAAACAAACTTTCACGTCAAACAGACATCAACACCGTGTTATATCAGGCGAATTCAAGAGTGGGATTCGCACGTAAGACGAACACGGTGTCTCCAATTTACTCTTGTGCAGTGAGTGAAAGCCATTTACTCGTTTCTTTCGCCTATGCTTTTGTACCCTCCGATCATCTCTGATAGTTCCACATTTACACCTGAAGATGGTGAACTGTAGTTTCACTCCTTCTTGACATGGGTACAATGCAGTAGTTCCCGTGTTTGAGTTTGCGATTCTTTATCTCTAGGTATGTAGGTATATGGGATGTAAGTACACTAATAAATGGAGTCAGTGGTCTTATCGTTAAAGATTTTTTACAAGCACGTCAGCCTCACTTCAAAATTACTTGTATTTACTACAACAAGGGTGTTGTGGCTTAAGGGCGGGTTGTAATACGAAATTAATATTCAGCAGGCTTCTTTATCAACAAAAAACAGTGTTTCATTCCCCCATTGTTCACTCAGCCTGTACCATAAGCAGCTCAGGGTTAAACACTGTTACAGATTGGAGAAGGGTCAAGGATGGGATTGAAATTGAAACATAGATCCAAGGTAAACTGGGCGAGGCTTCCTGCTTTTGCACGTATGTACACATTTTTACATCATTTGATTCACGAACCTCATTTCCAAGCCTCCGCTCTCAAGGTTGCGGAGAGAATAGAAAGGCAGAATTAGGATAAGGCTGAGCAAGGCAACCGCCAAGAGTACGGGCGAATGAAAACACTGACAATAATTAAATAGAGCTTACCCTGATTCTTGGCGTGCGAACGTCTCCAGATGTTACGCGTATCTGCAGGAGATGGTGAGTTCAAAAGTTCCTCGTATTAGAAGTCCAACAGAACTGTCTCTCGGAATTGCTCGCTTCATGCACCAATTGTACAGTTGTGTGGTATTACGACATATTATCTCTATTCAAACTGCCTAGTATTCTGAACATCATTCTGGGCTGACAAACTACTCCATTAGCCCTAGCTAAAAGTGTTCCCATATTTTCCAAAAATGGAATAACTTCTCATAGATGAGAGTGAATTTCATAACACAATAAAAGCGAGGTTATTCAATGTGCAAACACCCAAGTGACAGAGCACAGAAAACCCTAAAGGTAGATACCGGGGAAACAAATTTAGAGAACTAAATATGGGGTTTGAAGGAACTAGTGGAATATGCTCGATCCTGATGGTAAAACAATGGGAAGATAGAGGGAGAGAATGAGATTTACATACGTAAAACCCCTATTATTCCTATAGCTCTTCGAGCAGGATTGTGACGTTGTGTAGTTGTGAAATGATATAAGAATTTACAGCGAAAAAAAATGATTAGATTAGATTAACGGGCTCCGATTAATCTAATCATAGATTAATGAGGTCCTAATCATTGATCTGATTAATCAAAAGTCATTAATCAGATTATTAATTGATTAATTAATTAATGTAACACGTGACAGGTAGTATCGGAGGAAGGGCCGAGCGCTCGGATTAGAGTCGGACCCGTAGTCGGAGCTACCTTCTAGCTTGCCGGGCGCTTAAGTAAGACCTCCTAAATAGCTAATATAACTTCTCTATTTTAACTATTAATAGATTAGGAATATAAGAACGATATAGATATATATAAGGTAAAGAAGAAAGAGAGATTAAAGATAGTAGAGAAGAAAGATAAAAGAAGCTAGAATTTAATAATAACTACTTAATTCAGGATTACTATACTTTATATAGTATATTATTTATATTAATTAAGTAATTAAGGAATAAAATAGATTAATTAATCTAATCTAATTAACTTAATATAGTTTATTAACGAGTCGATTATATTACTAAGTCGATTACTAAAAATATATATAAAAAACGTCTATATAACTCTAGTAAAAATCTACAATTCTTAATAAAAATTAATAAAATTAAAAACTTTACTTTATTATATTATATATAAGTAATAGTAGAAATCTTAGATACTAACTAATTATAACTACTAAGTTATTAAAGAAATTAATTTTTTTTAATAAATATAGAGGTAATTTTAAGCGAATCGTTAGTTATAACTAGTAAGCGTTCTAAAATTTCAAAATTACTTATTTATATAGTAATAAAGTAAATTTTTTAATTTTATTAATTTTAATTAAGAATTATAGATTTTTACTAGAGTTATATAGACGTTTTTTATATATATTCTTAGTAATCGACTCGGTAATATAATCGACTCGCTAATAAACTATAACAGATATACTTCTAAACAGTCGAAACAAACAACACTCTATTCTTAGGACAATAGATAAGGAGAGAAGAAGAGCTCGAGAGAGCTAGGAACTAAATACAGGTCGTACGACGCTAGTCCTAGCGCGTCTCGCTAAGCGAGAATATGACATCTAACTCTTGTAAATGAACACTCGTGACTATAACCGTTATATAAACTACATTATATATTAATTATTAATTAATTACTTAATTAATTTATACTTATACTAAGAATTTATAATATATTTTAAAAACTATTACTCTTTAGAAATTCTTTCTAGGTAGTCTAGTATAAACCTATATATTAAGTTTAATACCTATATTTTATTTTAGACTATATAATTTCCTAGTAGAATAAAAACGTTAATTAGAAAGAAATCTTATAGTATCTTTATTATCTACTTCGAATAATAGAAGAGAGCTTAGAGAAGCTATAAAAGTGTCTCGATTATAATTAATTTTTAATATTAAGATAAAGACATCTAAGTATCTATAAGTAAACTTTAAACACTCTAATATAAAGAATAGTATAAATATATTAAATTTAATAATAACTATTAGTACTATAAACTAGTAACTTAGATATAGATTTAAAAGTATATAAGATAATCTATCTAAGAGGTTAAGAAAGCTCTAATACTTATAGTACTTAAAGAGCGCTAGCCTCGTTTATTTCTAGTAAAGTTATAAAGTAACTAATTATATATTTACTTAAACTAATAATAACTAATCTTATTTTTATTTTTTAACTTTATAAAACTCTACTATATACTCTTTACTTAGATCTTTTTAGCTCTTTTTTAGTTATTATAATTTCTATAACGTGGTTTACCACCGAGCGACGCATATCACCGAGCGACGCACTTTCCCCTACCCTGCCACCTAAAGGGTAAAATTAAATAATCACAACATATTATATTAATTAATCTGAATCTGAATCTGATGAACTAGAAGTATCTACAGCCTCTTGACAAGTTCGTGTATTATGACTAGACTTCCTGTAGGTACTACATTGTCGCTCAGACGGCTGCCCCTCCTTTTGCCTACCCTCCTCAGAGCGCTTGTCGCGTCAAGCCTGTTCCTCTGCTTCCTTCTGAGCTAATACGTCCTGCGTATCCTCTACAGTAAGTGCCCCCCCTTGACGGACCCGAGTCTTTTTAGCCCTCTGGCGTTTACTTAGTGCTTCATTTGCCTTGCGAAGGGTATAGACTTCGGCTGATAATAAAGTCATTTCATGAGCTAACAGCTCTGTACCCTTAGCTAATGCAGCTACTGTCTGGAAAATAGGGGTTGGCGAGCTTCCTTGATGACGTGCAATCCGATTCTTAACTAATGTCGTCTGTAAAAGAGCATCAGTTAGGTTGTGAGGAAGGAGTCTGT
>LKTO01000194.1:0-84741 GCA_001399465.1 Hymenoscyphus scutula
ATTTTATGATTTTGTATGTAAAATCAGACTTCCGAGGTTATTCCGGCTGCACCCGACACTTGCTTACACCCGACACTTGCTTCCACCGACCCCTAGCGAAGCGACGGGGAAGGGTGACCGACTATTATGTACCACCTATCGTACAGCTCAAAAATCCCGCTCATTACGCCCTCCCCCTAGCCCTCAGCTTCTCCTCCAAGTCCGCAATAACCTTAGCCGCCTTCTCCTCTTCCTGCCTCACAACCTCAGCCAGCGCATCCGCAGCCCTCTGCTCCTCCTTCGCAATTTGATCCGGTCTCCGAATAGCAATGTCCTTAGGTTTGTAATCACTAAACAGAGCCTTAAGAGCCTTCTCAACCACGAAACATCCGACATAATCAACAATCATGACGGTTGTCATGGTCCACCTGAATTCCGAGGTGAAAGGCACGAGGCGCATCTTCTCATTGATCTCTGGTACGAACTCGGTAGAGCAGGAGAAGGCAATAGCCGAGACTCCCAAGATACCCCAGTACATGCCGCGATTTTCTGGGAAATTAGAGTTAGCTGAAGTTTACGATAAGCTAATGGGGAAGAGACTCACCTGATAGTGCCTCACGGAAGGGTCGGCCCTGGTAGTTGATGGCAAACGTTGAGATTTGTTGAATGAGCTGAAGAAGATAGACAGCACTGTTCAAGAGAGAAGGCGTAAATTCTCCCTCGAGATCAACATCGGAATCGCGTCTGGAATTAATGTTAGTATAGTATCAGAAAATGGAGGCTGGATAGCTTACGGAGCAATTTGATCGCAGAATCGAGCAATGTAGATGAGAGTGACAATGTGAATAGCAAATTGCCCGAGAATAGATCCAATGATGTAAAAGTTGAAAATATTAGGCTGAGGGCGCTCCTTGGAAAGTCCCTCGACCGATTTGGCTCTCGAGATGGACAAAAAGCAAACGCTCATGAGCATACCACTAATGGTGACTTGACCATCTCCAAATTTGATACCCTCTAGATAAAGAACACTGAGACTGTAGGCGCTGATAAGACAATTGAGTGCGAGAATCTTGTACATCTGGATAGTGGCTACCAGAGTGCATCGGCCTTGACGAATAATATTTGGAATTGCGATAACGTTGCCGAGTTTACTGGTGAACGGAGCAGCGACGGATGCATCACCAAGTTTGATAGTCGGTGGTTCGTCGTCCATTTCAGCGTCCATCATACTCTCTGTGAACTTCTCTGCTAGATTGGCTAGCTTCTTCTGTCCATCAGTAGTATTGTTAGTTGATGGTGTTGATGTTGCCGCCGCAGCCGGTGAAGCAGCAGTCTCGGCCAATGCTTGAGTGTTACCCTTTCTTTCCATTTCCCGAATCACCGCTTTCTCGTAATGGGGGTTCGTTGGTCCCGGGGGGTAGAGGTGGGCGATAAGAATAGGTACAGGTGGGCTAGGTTGGTTGAATCGAGTCATCATTTGGACTTGCTTCTCATACAACTCCTTCATCTTGGTATTTCTGTAATGCTCCGAAATCTTGTTCAAGTCATCTTGAGAACCGTTCAGTAGCGCAACACCGATATGGGCCTGCTTGAGAGCGCCGACATCATTGGTACCGTCACCAGCCATAAGAGTAAAGTAACCAAGGTCCTTGAGACCCGTCAGGATTTCTTCCTTTTGTTTTGGTGAAACTCGAGCATAAACCCAAGTGTAGCGGTAGAGGGTTGGCAACGCAACTTGGCCTTTGAATTTGGCCAAGGCGTATCCAGTGACACAAAGATCATTCGATTCTATAATCTTGGGGTCGAGCGGCATTGTTGGGTCGACGGGAATAGAAATTTTATCATCCACGCTTCTCCAGACGAGCTTCTCCCCGGAATCATCGTGCTCTGGAGCATCTAAAATCAAGACATCTCTGTCCACAATTTCTACTTCATGAGCAACGTGGACCGCAGTGAGAGGGTTGTCTCCAGTGATCATAACTACACGATGACTGCTCTCGTTGAGCTGTCGAACCGAGGCCTTCGCGTCATCTTTGAGTGGACAGTGAAGCACGAGGAAACCAGCGAAGTGCAGATCAGCCTCAACCTTTTCTCGCTTAAGCTCATTTATCTTTCCACTGCCAAGTTCACCGTCTGAAGAAAGATGCTTGTAAGCCAATGCGAGAACACGCGATCCCTTTCTTGTAAAAAACTTAAATGTTTCCTCGTAGTTTGCAGGGATATTGACCAACATCTTCATAATAGTCTCTGGAGCTCCCTTGACACCAACGAAAGTGCTTCGAACCTTCTTGCCCGATTCAGGGTGGAGTATTGTGACTGTTGCAACGGAGCTCTGGCGTTTCAAAGCCGAGGAGAATTGGAATCGACGCTTAACCTGAACTGTATTGGAAGGTGTGTTGAATGAATGCCCCTTGACGGCAGTCGTGTGTTTACTGGTAAGAGTATCGTTCTTTCCAAGAGTCCACCCGAGCGAGGTAAGTGTAGCTTTCTCCATAGGATCTCCAACAACATCGCCCTCATCCAACTTGACCAAGGCATGTGCTGTTGCGAGTACGAGGGTAGTCTCTAATGGGACTTCCAAGACAGGAGTAATGTGTCCGAGGTCGCCCGCATTTTGAGCAATTCCAGCGATACCTTCCACAACCAAATCCTCACCAGTCAAAGTCCCGGTTTTATCAAAACAAGCGACATCAACACGGCCAGCAAAAGGAATACGGAATGGTTCCGTACAATAGATGGCGTAACGACTGAGAGCCGCGAGACTAGTGTTGACTGCGAGACTCAACTCCATTGGAAGTTCAGGGGGTACAACACTCGTTACGATGAGAACACAGTCGAGAAGAAGCTTAGATCGTTTTCTGTCCTTCTTGACACCCTCGTCCCACACATACCAAGAGGCTGCGATCGCGAAAATCAAGAGGAACAGGATGAATAGCAGAGCCTCGGCATTGTTGGCAGAGACTCGTTCAGTAGAGTAGATCATGGTTCTAACCAAACTTCCCTGAGAGGTTTCGAATCCAGTCTTGACAACGACGGCCATGGCGCCATTGTCAGGTGGGGATGATACTCCGGAGGCAACCTTTGGGCGTTCTTCATCGCTGTTTCCGTGGGTGATCTGGAGAACTTTGGTACCACCATAGAGGAATGCGTTTTTGTCCAACCCTTCTGGTTCGAGCAAGGCTTCCGAAGGTCTGAGTTGGACGGAGTCCTTCAAGAGTGGGGTACTCTCTCCGGACAACATGGCTTCATTGACAATAGCGCTTCCTTCTACAAGAACCATATCACAAGCTACTCCACTGTCTTCTTTCGTGCGTCCTACAGAAACCAAGTCTCCTGGAAGCAATTTGTCGCTCTGAGTTTCCTCCCATTTGTTCTGTCGGTAAACGAAGATATCGTAAGGTTTGATGCTCATTCCCCGGAATTCGTTCAAAGTCCTTTGTCGCTGCCAGACTACCGTACTCTCAAACACGACAAGCATGAAGAGAGTGAAGAGGGAGTAGTACCAATATTCGTCCAACATCCACAATCCCACACAGAAAATTTGAAATACGAAGAAGGGTGCTACGGCATGCTCTTTGAATAATTCGACGAAGGTTGGGACGGGAATGTCAAAGGTATTATCTCCGTAATGCTGTTGGATTCTGGATAATTCGGAGGCAGAGGCAATTCCCCTTGACTTCTGGAAATGTTCAAGGTTTGGCTTCGGTTCCGCATCGATGGCGTAGGTGAGAGGGGAGAAGGAGTTTTTGGTGGCGTCGTATAGAAATCGTCGTTTTTGGAAAAGAAAGGAAACATTATTTTTGCCTCCAGCCTAATATTTCATTAACGGGGGACGTCCCACCATCGGGGTACTGGACTTACATTGTCGCGAACAATCGAGCAGATCTCCGGAGATCCAGCATTCAATATTGGTAAGACCTTGATTAATTTGGCATCTTGGACCGTCTTGACGCTCGTCGACGTGAAGATGGCCTTGAGGTTTACGCTCCAGTTCGTACTCAGCCAGACCAGACTCTGGAGAGTGATGATGGTCCCGCACCACACAAATGTCCATTCCTGCCCGTTAATATGTTTATCGTAGAGTTCTTGGGAGAGGTAGTAGCGGAAGAAGACGGGCCAGATGATCGCAAATGGCCAGATGTAAGTATGTAGGAAGAGTGGCACTATGGACGGTGGGTTAGCTTTGTTCTCGAGATGCGCCTTCTGAAGATTTCTAGCTTGGGGGACGGGACATACGAGGGTTGTGCAGCGTTGCCGAAGCAATCAAGGGATTATCCACCAGAGGCGCCATTGCGCATTTCTATACTGAAGATGCGCGTCGATATGGCGGAAGGGGACTTTTTGGAGATGCGTCTACAGAAATGCTGCTGCGTGTTCCATTGTCATCCATCGGCGCCGGCTTGGAACTTAGACTTAGTCACTCCGATTCGAGATCCGAAGAGTCCGATATCGGTCCGACCACTGCGCGAATTACTGCCAAGGTTCATCGGAGCGGACTCGCTGGCTAGACCGGAGGTACAACCCTGGCAGGACCCTGATCTACCATGTTATCCCGACCAGGGAAATGGAAACAGCGTTGATAGGTGAATGGTTGCACAAATATTGCATAAGTGTGGATAAATGGTGCACAATTAAGGTAGATTGATCCTCTTGGCGCTCGTCATCGGTAACCAGCCGAGCCAACCTCGCGAGTATCCTTGGAAGATGCAAACACAAGCCAGCCGACCCCTCACCTCTTCACCAGCCAGCTTGATTCCTTGCTCAACCCCACCATAATAATTCCTTCAATACTTGCTGTATTGTACCTGCGCATGGGATTTGACAGGAACCGCATGCAGCACCAAGCACGATCAGTTCCTTAATAAAGTCATACCACTTTCCTCCCTTGAACAGCTCCTCCTCCTACTAGCAGCTACCTCTCTCTTCCCCTCCTCGCCTCCTCGCCTCCTCTCTATACTCCTCCAGCTGCACGTCTACCACATGAGCACGTCGGGAGTTACATCCACCTTACATTTGGCCCTGCCACCTACTTAACCTCGCAAAACAACAACCACAACCGCCATCATGTCGGCAGCACCATCGGAGGGTGCGAATACCGAGCACCTCAAGGACAAGCTCAAGCATCCCTTTAATAATATGCGAGAGAAATTCAGAGACAGCTCACTTTACGACTTGAAAGTTGGTCTGATTCACAAAAAGTATATGACCTTCTTGTATATGAACGAATATAAAACTAATCCATCCTTGTAGGCATACAATTGGAAAGTTCGGAAATTTGGTGAGGGCTGCTATCTCACAAAGCTCCCCATATTTATTAATTCCGCTTCTAGATCAACCCCAACCACCGACATGATGAGGAACACGAGAAGGAGACGGACGAGAAGAGAAGCAAGATAGCACAATCTCATCGATTCGAATCTTTTGCTCCCGAACGACCAGGGAACGATGTCAAGTGGTATGTGGATGGCCGGGATTATTTCTGGGTAGGTGCATCTTTCCCCAGTATTAGACCAGTAGCTGATAATACAGGCTGTTTCGGTTGCTCTCGAACGAGCAACAGAGACCATCTATATTTGTGACTGGTGGCTTTCTCCCGAATTATTCCTGCGCAGACCCCCATATTACAACCAGGAATGGCGTCTAGACCAAATTCTAAAACGTAAAGCAGAGGCTGGTGTCAAAATTTTCGTCATTGTATACCGTGAAGTAGAGGTATGACGTTTGACTCGTCCCGTGGGAGGATGTTTACTTACAATTTCCTAGGCTGCTCTCACTTGCAACTCAGCACACACAAAACACGCCCTCCAAGCTCTATGCCCAAAAGGAACCCCCGGGCACGGAAACATCGTCGTCATGCGACATCCAGATCACAATGTTCTCGAGAACGCTGCAGATATGACCTTTTACTGGGCTCACCACGAGAAGTTCATTGTTATTGACTATAACATGGCTTTCATTGGAGGTTTGGATCTTTGCTTTGGACGATGGGATAACCAACAGCATCCTCTTGCAGACGTCCACCCTGAAGGTGTTGCCACCGAGGTGTGGCCAGGTCAGGATTTCAACAACAATCGTGTCATGGATTTCCAAAGTGTCGGTGATTGGAAAACAAATGAGTTGTCAAAGGCGGAGTATGGTCGCATGCCATGGCATGATGTTGCAATGGCAGTAGTTGGAGATTGCGTCTACGATATTGCAGAGCATTTCGTCCTCCGCTGGAACTTTGTCAAACGTGACAAGTATAAGCGTGATGGTAGATACGACTGGTTAACCATGGAAGGCAGAGAAGCTCCAGACGAGGATCTTGTCGGAGTGCAGAGACCGAAACATCCAGTTGGGGATTACATCCACCATCCGATAACCCCACTAAGTGGAAAAACTCTTGGTGAACAAGGAACTGTCCATGCGCAGTTAGTTCGAAGCAGTGCGGATTGGTCCAGTGGTATTCTCACGGAGCACAGTATCCAGAACGCCTACATTGAGCTTATCAGAAACGCTCAGCACTACGTCTACATTGAGAATCAATTCTTCATCACTGCTACCGGAGATCAGCAAGCGCCAGTTAAGAACACCATCGGAAGAGCCATCGTTGATGCCGTCGTGAGAGCTGGGAAAGAGGGCCGAAAGTTCCGTGTCATTATCTTGATTCCCTCCGTTCCCGGTTTCGCAGGCGATCTACGAGAGGATGCGGCAATGGGTACGAGAGCGATTATGGATTACCAGTATAAGTCTATTTGCAGAGGCGAACACTCAATCTATGAGCAGATAAAAGTACAAGGTGTTGATCCTACCAAGTACATCTTCTTTTTCAATCTCAGATCCTACGATCGGTTGAATGTCACACCAGCCATCAAGAAGCAGGAAGAGAAATCTGGTGTCAAATATCAAGATGTTCAGCGAGCTGAGGCGGAGGAGATCATGGATTCAGGTATTCATGGTTCCACCGATCCAAGTGATGGGGCAGATACCCACATGGATCAAAAGGGCGATGTCAAGAAGAAGCTACATATTGGTGACGATACAGGCAGTCAAGAAAAGGAAGAGAAGACGGATGCGAAACGCAGATTCGAAGCTGCTGCTGAAGAGGCAGGTTCAAATAGAGTACCCGAAAGTACCGACAGCGTCGCAAAGAATGCTATGCATAAACAGCCCAGTCTTGTTGGTGAGAAATGGGAAGGTCCTCTGGAGGGAGAAGTCGACAGTTGGATTCAAGAAGAGCTCTATATTCACGGAAAAGTCCTGATTGTCGACGACCGAACCGTTATCTGCGGAAGCTCAAACTTGAACGATCGCTCGCAATTGGGAATTCACGATAGTGAGTTGTCGATTGTCATGACCGACACGAAAATGATCAAGACCAAGATGGGAGGAGAGGAATACGAGGCTGGTAATCACGCTGCAACTCTGAGAAGATATCTATGGAGAGAACATCTCGGTCTTTTGCCACCCCAAGACCTCGATGCCTCTAAAGACCCCAACGCCCAACCACCACAAGATGGACCCAATGATCCTCAGATTAATGACACATATGAGTTTGTCGAGGATCCTCTTAGTGATGAGGTTTGGGATATGTGGACCAGTCGAGCTACCAAGAATACCGAGATCTTCAGACAACTGTTCCATGCGGATCCTGATGATTATGGTATGCCACATTGAACATCCCCTCTATAACGGATAGGTTTACTAACTGGCGTGCGTGCAGTCAAAAACTTTGAGGACTACGATAAATTCCTACCTCCAAAAGGGACGAAATCAGGTCATATCTACGATAAGATGATTCCTCCTGAGGAGATTCGGGCGAAGCTTGATCAAATTAAGGGGCATCTTGTGTGGATGCCGTTGGAGTTTTTGAAGGATGCTCCGATGGCCGAGACGGGGTTGCAAGTTAATAAGGTTACCGAGTAAGTAAATCCTCTTCATAAGTTTTGTCATGGACGATGCTATACTTGAAATTGAGCAGCTAACTTTTTCGTGTTTGCTTTAGGTCGATTTATACTTAGATTCTTTAATGTCTCTTCTAATTTTCTTCGTTGATGGAAGGATTTATGGATGGTTTTCGGAGTTTAGTTTTTTACTCGGACGGACATTTGGGACATTAAATGAGATGATATTTTACTTTTTGCCTTTGTTTCTTGTGATTTGGGCTATTAAATACAGAGTACAAGTAAATGAAACCAATGCTAATAATCACCTACATCTGAAAACTCACTCTTGCCCAGTTGGTTTGTTTAATCTGAGCAACATCCTCTTATTTGTCTGAGAAAACCGCCTGGGATACTTGGAATTCTTTGATACAGCACACCTCAATAGGGGGGCGTTTTACGCCCCTTACAAATTTTTAATCCCCTCGAAATCCCACCGTAAAGACCCTCCAATCACTCACTCCCGAATACACAAAGCATCAACCCTACCACATCCACATCCACATCCACATCCCCACCTAACACCTCTCCTCCCCCATCCTTAAATCCATCTCAATCCCCTTGACAAAAACATCCACGCTATCCAATTCCTCTCCACTCTCACGTTGTCGCTGGAAGGGATGACTCCAAGAACTCGATCTACTCCTTTCCGAATTCTTGTTTCGCGAGAGAATCTTGAAAGAGGGAATATTGAGAGAGAGAAGCGAGGAGACCCGGGAGAGAAGAGAGGATATCTGGGATACGAAGGTTGTGCGACGGAGGGTTTTCCATGCTTTTGCTAGGGAGGGGAGACAGGAGGTTATGGTTCCGAAACTTAGCTCGGGGATTCCGAAGACGGCCACTGGGTGGGGAGATTAGGATTCTTGGTTTCTTTACTTCTTTCTTTGTGTTTTGGGGGGGGGGAGCTGGGAGTGAGGGAAGAGGAGTTGATATAGAGTAGAGGAATTGGAAAGGTGGATGGAGGGTAAGGTAGGGCTTACTTAGGGAGGTGTACCAGGTGAGGTCTTCGTGGTGGGCGAGGAGGATGGAGTAATAAAGGCGGAGGATTGCAGCGATGCAGGCGCTGGTTTGAGATTAGGGAGGGTAAGTATGGCAATTTTTGGTGGGGGAACTTACAGCATTCCTACGGCGAAGATGAGACTTACTCCTAGTCTTCGACGGTAGGTCAAGTTTAATTTCCACTATAAAGTTAGCAAAATACCTCCAAGAAACCAATAGAAGAACACTCTTTCGAAACTTCACTTTTGGAGGCAAGGGAAGATTTGGGGAAAGCTGACGATAATTCCTTGTGGCAACCCGACAATGATGAAATCGGAGAGCACATTGATGACCCCCGAGAGAACTTTGTTGACCTGGTAGTTCAAACATGTTCCCTTGAGAAACACATTCCATTTCTTGGCGATCGGTTTACACGTGAAGATCTCGATGAAGGTGAGAGTAGTATAGACAAGTAAGTTCAAAGCGATGATGCCATGACACGACCAGTAGAAGTAACTCTTTCGGGACGGCGAGAAGAGGGTGATGTATTGGAGGAGGATGGAGGTTTTTATGAGGACGTTGGCGATTCCGTAGAGGACCGAGTCTATACTCACGAGCTGGAGTGCGGTGTTAGTTAGACGTGCAAGTCTTATATTGTGTGTGGAAGTGGAGAGAAGTGGTGACTGAAGATTTGGGAGAGAGATGGTGGACTTACATAGATGAAACTGGATAATTTTTTTAGTTGGATGTTGTACTGATGTACGCCTAGGGTATTCTCGGGTGCAAAACCACACACGATCAGTATGGCTACACTCAAACACTGTTCTCAAAAATCAGTAACTCTTGTGTTTTTTTCAAAGGCAATAAAGGGAAAGGATATACCCAACCGACTAGTAGAACATCTAGTTTTGAGTCAGTCACCCACCGGGTCGCACGGTTGTTTTGGAGAACTTACAGTCATTAAAAGCCATTTTTTGAAGTATGCGAAGCTTGGTGTAAACTCGTATTCCCACTATAAAGGTCGTTAAAACATAGAGCGTGACCTCGCCGATAAACATGGGTTTATAGAAGCTATATGGATCAACGAAGTTGGCTTTCACACCCGGGGGAGCTTTCAAGGCCGGTCCTTCTAGAAGGAGTTTCTGGAGTTCGGGGGGAATATTTGAAATTGACATGTTCGTTGTTGTAAATGTAAATGCTATCAGGTGAGATACGAAGACCGAGGAAGAATTGTGGCAGGATTTCACCCGAGAAGTTTTAAATGTAGGAAAACTCTTCACTCCTATTTCCTGTGAAGTCTGTGCTACGGTGATAGTTTATCATGAATAAGTTCTTACAGAAATCGGGGGAAAGATAGAGCTAGCTTACATATTGATTACTTTTGTGACTTAGATGCGTCTAGGTTGGTAGCCCAGCAGTAGCACCACGCTCTTCAACAAGCTGTTACTACTTTTGACTCCCTCACAGCTTTCAATTTATGTGGAGTTTACATTGGAGGACCATAATTAGAGGTTGGGAGTTTTAATAACCACTCCCTACTTACCCAGAAGAAAAAAAGAAAAAGTTAGTGGTAAACTTGACTTGGTCCACAGATACTTTCATCTAGCAAAACGAGCATCACAACGGGTTGATCCCACGAAATCGGGACAGACATTTTGAAAATAGAGTCGCACATTATAAATAAACGAGGCACTGCCCCATGGGTAAACTTCAGAAACAGGTACAGCCCACATGGGATACTCGATTTCATACTTCTCACGTTGCAACCACATGGACGTCGCTTATTAAACCACAGCACTGGTACTATGCCCCCCCCCCTGAATAAAATGTAGAGTGCTTGATTGATTTTGTTGGGAAATGGCCGTACGCGTTACAATTTATTCTAAGGGGGAATAGTATATTCAATCTTCCTATTCGTGACGAAGCGAGTCGCCGACTTCGCTAACTGGTTGGAGTAATTGACTTGCATGGGAAAAATCTGCAGACCATTATAACATGCAACCACACCAATTTTGTCGTCCAAATTCGGTACCGGTTCTTCGTAGTAGAACCTCTAACTTGCGTCATTCCTTTCCGGGAATGGAAATTCTGGGACGGGTCGAAGTTTGAGTACTATAATCTTCATTAGAAAGCATGACTCCGCGAAACACAAGAACGAGACGAGACTCGGTTAAATCCTACTCTGGCATCGAAGGCTCGTAGCACAAGGAGGATCCAAGGCCGACTATATATATTAACGGCAGGTTCTTGTAGGAGCTGTCCTGCCATACACGAAATACTTTTTGGTTGGAAGGATTAGGGTAGCGTCTCTCTCTGCTTGGCAATACGGTACTGTTGCCGATCGCGCTACGACGAAAAACTCGTCTCTGGTATCTCATTAAACAATATAAATTGTCCTACAAGAACTTGAAACGATGACGTAAAGCGGTATGATTGGTACGGATAGTGTGGATAGTTAGATGCTTGATGGAACAAACGACGGGAATGGATGATGCCGATAGACTGCGATATTCTGCAACCTTGCGTGATAGCTGTTGCGACTCGGTATCACAAGTCTTCCACAAAAACAGCTGTGGACTTATAAAATCCATAAAACTTTCCTTATAAACGAGCCTAGAGTTTCATAAATGATCTATTTCCCTAACAATTAAGAAAGCGGGCCTACTATTACAATACAACCCTCGAGCAAAGGTCTCCCGAAGTGGTAACTAGTCTTAGCGATATCCAGGTCTTCTTTTTTGGGAACTCTCTTTTCATCATTACTTGCTAAATCGTTCGGATACAGAAGAATAACAGCAGTTTTGGGGGGGTTATAGTGAGAAGTGTGGCAGGGGTGGCAAGTGAAGAACCATTTTCTAGGGCAGGCGTTTGAACGCGTTTCCCCTCGAAATTGAGAAATACTAGCTTAGTAGGAACTTCGTTTCAAATTGAAAACTTGTGACCATGACGAGTTCCGCTAAGATTAAATAATTTCCAAGGTCTCCTAAGCCTCACAACCTCTCTGTACCTTTTAAAACTCCTTATATGTTAAATCCGAATTTTGCAATGGTGCCATTAATATATTTAAGCTATCCCGTAAGCCGCCCAAACATCCCTAAATCATCAAACATGAGCCCCAAAATAGTTCTAGTTCCATCCGTTCTTTATTCTCTTCACCTTATTGGGTTTCTCCAAGGCAAATAACTGCTCATAATCCCAACACCATCTCAAAAACAGATGAAACCGATATTTCGATACCTTGCCCTTTGGCTTCAATCCCAACCATCCACCACCGATATACAAATGTTCTTCTAAGAAGTTGTAAAGCGCTTCCTCTGTCCTCAGATCATGACCTTCGCTTTTGGCATTTCGTATCAGATTGGCAATTTTGGGGGAAGTGATGACTTTGTAGATTTCGTCTATGAATTGGGGAAGAGTTGTATAATCTGTCCAGAGTCGTCGGTAATTGGTATTCGCCTGATCAAGAGATACTTCCCATCCAGAGTCAATCTTGTGGAGGAGAGGGTCTGAGCTATCTGATACTTGATGGTTTAAGATTCAGTGCTGTTAGTCTCGTTCATTTACTCAGACGAGACGAGACGGGGAAGTAGATGAAGGTAAGACTTACTATCTGAAATACTTCCCAGTATGGCTGTAGTACGACAAGAAGGTTTGAATCTCTTCAGTACTCAGATGACCTGGGTAGCATTCCATTATCTTGTTGATTAATTGGCCCTCTTCGATCACTCGTGAAACATACACTCCTTCCACATTCAGGGTTGGAAATATCGTATCTTCGTTAAACAACAAGAAACTCTCAAAGTCATCATTTCTTTGGGGAGCAACGAACGTTTTCTGACGTGGAAGAGGGGAGATTAGAGCTTCATTTAACAATTCCCAGCCAGAGTCAATGGCAGTGATACGGTCTCCCTTCAAGGTGAAAAGCTCCTCGCACTCGTTACAGAACAAGAGAAATGATTGCAGTTCTCTTGGTGTAAAAGCAAAATCCTCATCAACCAGGTTTCCAATCAAATCGAAGAACTTTTGGAAAGTGATATTCGAGATATGGAGGAAATTCGGTGCTATGTCCGGAGATACGAAAAAATCATGAATGGTGTCCAGCGAAGACTTCTGTGGTGTTAATCCACGAGTATCTGGCTGTGCAAGAAATTCCAATGCGTTGGAAACAGGCATTTCTTTGTCCCACACAATTCCTGGTTGTGTCGACGCTGGCCAGAAAGTATCAGGGGGGAAATCAGAAGTCGCCTGTACTTTTTCTGGGATTTCTTCTGCCCTGGTAACAATCTCTTCAAAGGCAGACCACTCCTCAGTCAGAGATGACGTAACAACTTCAAGCTCATAACTGCGTGCTGCGCTGGAGTCAAAGTCAAAAGCCACGAGACTGAGGAGTCCCTGGTGGTAGTGGTGGTAATATTCCGTGTGTTCCAAAACTAAATTTATGATTGCGACTTGATCGCTGAAGGGGAAGTCCATACGGTTAATTACGTCCTCCAAGTGGCATATGAGCTTGTGACGGAAATTTTGGATGCACTTTTAGCATGTCGAATGTTAGTGTGGGATACGCTTTTAGATTAGAAAGGAGTAACTTACACAAATATCATGAACATACTCCACGTCCAGCAGATACTGTACACTTGGCCGTCGCCCGGTGTTCTGTCTTCTTTTCACAAGGCTTGACGAGTTTTTAATTTCATCCCTCACAAGCTGCCAGATAGCTTTGTTCCTCTCAAGTTGCTTCCTTAAAACATCCACATCTGCCTCAAGAAAATTCCTTCTTTCGAAGAGAACATGCATAATATCATTTTCTCTTTGCAATTTGGCGGTGGTTGTTTTATTATAGTTTGTCTGTTGCCTGACCAAATCGTCTCTCTCCCTCTTCTCCGCTGAATTTGCTTTATCGCCGAGGTTATAAATGCCAGCGATTCTGTAAACCACTGGTCTTTCCCATTCATCGGCTTCTTCCTCTATTTGTCGTATATCAAAGCTTTTGGAGGATATGAGGTTACTACATTCCTCTATTTGCTGACTTTGTCCCTCAATCTTGTTTTGGATCTCTTCGTTCCTGTTTTCAAGGTCTTGATTCGCGTTCTGGAGCCACCAGACTGGACTATCGTTCTTCCACTGCAAAAAATTAGCATTTGCAATTCTCACAATTCTTTCTCCCGATCACTAAGAATAGGCTCCAAAAGGCAGAACGGGAGAAATTGCATACCCAAGATGGAATGTAGCTTCCGGAGTAAGGCTCAGGGCTACGGAGCTGCTCCCCTGTATAGCTAAATGGACCTTGTTGTACATCCCTTTGTGGCTTGGGACTTTTCATAAGATTAGTTTTCTATTCATTTCGAATATGTGAACGCGACTTACCTCAACTGAGATGAGATAGTACTCAGCTTCAGCACTCTAAACCTTGCTTTGATTGCTTTCATAAGTTTGGTAGTGTGCAAAAACCAGGCAAGTTGATGTTCAAGTTGATATCTCTGATACTTGTATTGCTTGTTCAGTCTATACCTCTCCAAGGTTTTCGCTCGTCTCATGGATTCAGTGAGATTCCGCTGCCGCAATTCAAATTTCACTCTTTTTATCTGACCCGCGAGACCATCCAGAGCTCTCTCAAGTGCAACAGTCTCCGTCTTTCTGTCGAGCCATTGCATACGATTGTTCTCCCACCAGTATGAGATTCCGCTTAAGTCGTCCATAAGTTTATGAAAATGCTGATCCCTTCTCATTAGTTCCGCAAAATCCGTGTTTCTAACTTGTGCTGCCCATAGCTGATTGCGTTTGGAAGTCAAACTTATGACTGACCGCCTCCTACGACCACCAGAACCACTACCGCCACTGCTACTCGATCCAAGCGAACTTCCCGGGGTGGGATATTTGTGAGACTTAAGATGTGCTTCAACCTGTTGGTATTCGGGGGGTTTGTTCTTCTGGGTACGACTACCTATTTCCGAATGGAGGACTGTGGGGGTTCTTGAAGTCAGTATAGCCATTTCTAGAAGCTTTTGTTGGGAAGCATCAGAGTTAAATTATTTTCCCCTGGAAGATATGAGGGAATTCAAAGAGTAGATACCTGAGATGTGGTCATCGATAGTTCCAAGTAACAAGTTTATGTCAGCATAGGTGCGATGTATTTCCCCCTCTGGAGAGTCAGACGTAAATGAAGGGGGACTGAGGGATTTTTCGGAAACGCTCCATGAATTCTTTCTTGGCGGCATACTTTTTGGTAATATATCCGGGGTCATAGCTGGGAGTCGTCCCCCTTTTTGGCTCGCTTGAAATGCCGAAAGTAACATTTTCTTGTTATATCTGTATTAGTTGTTTAATCGTACAGTAGCTAGGGACAATTTTGTGGCTAGTAGTAGAAGAAACCTGAACGTCATAGTTTTCCTTTGATATAGAATGGTGGTAAGCTTTGAGCTAGGCTCTTTGTTTGTGGAACTGCAACCAGATGAGACATAAAGTTTAGCAAGGGGAAAACAAAGAAGGAAAGGCAGCAAAATAAAGTGGGCTTATTGTTTCTACCAGTTAGCTTTGTGAGTGACTGGGTAGTTTATCTATACTCGATTATAAAAGCTCTAAGAAGCTTTGGCAATTTAGCTCCGAAATATCACGTCTTCCAGCATCCCCAATTTAGATATGCAGCGTTTTCCCTCGGGCCAACAATAATTCTTATCGGCAGTCGTCCCCGAGTCCGTAGCTGTCAATTTGTCCCAGAGCCATGAATCAACAACCAAAAATCTCAAATGGTCCTGCAGCTGATGATTCTTTGAGAGGAGGTCGATGGCCCATCTTTCATGTAGATCTCCACACAACCACAACGCTTCCGAAACAAAGTTGATGTACACTGGCGTCTGACATGGAATTCCAATTTGGCCTTCGGAAAATTCGAGAGTGGAATAGTAGGATAAAGCGAGGGTGCGTGATTCTTGGCAGATGCTGAGAAGAATTGGTGTTGGGCTGTGGGAGAACCACCTGCCGGAAGGTTCTTCGAGGGATGCAACACAGCCAATCTCCACGTATTTTCGTGCAGATGCTATTGTCTGCCAGATTTTTATGCGAAGCTCGGGGGGTAATTGGCGGAAGAGTGTAAATGAAGCGAGGCGTTTTGATTTTCCAAGAACCGGCTCTTTAGTCAAGACGCAGTGACGATGTTGGTGCATAATGGGAAAGCGCAAGGGATCTGGGAACATCCACGCGAATAACCGCTTGGAATCTGGATAAGTTGAACCCATAGTGTCCATCTCTGTTTGTAGATGTCAGTACGAAGCAGATAACCTATTGTGGAACAATAGAGAAATAGAGAGTCAAACATTGTGCGAAGATTTTCAGAAACTTGTGATTAGTATCCCAGAAGTCTCAAGAGGATATCTTCTTGATAGTCCCAGGTGGTCTCGGATATAAGTTATGATTATCTGAGAATATTCGAATAGTAAAGGTAGGAGGATGCCGGAAAACAACGACTGGATCTCTTACCAGGAAGATGTACAAGTTGAAAGCAGTGGATAGAAGGGTTGATAGAAGAGCACTTATGAAAATATCCCATAGCATCAGATTCTAGAGCGGGGATTCCTACCCTTTTAGAAGAAGACTCTCAACACAAGCATCTCACGTCAGGTCATTCTTGGGCGCGTGGCACAATAGCAGAAAGCTCTCGAGCGCTTGCCCCTCACTTGTTCGCTTTAAGTCACATATACCAACATCAGAAGGAGGGAATAGTGCCACAACCCTGCACAAAACCCCCGTCCCCTGTGTCAACACTCTCAGCCCTACTATGGTCATTTCCCAACGGGACGGGACGGTCATACATTGCAGTACTCTTAAAAAGCAGTCAGAACTTAATGAGATAGGCTGAAGAACGTTGAATCGGTAAAGGAGAGGCATAGCTCGGCTAGGATAGGGGGTGTCATGTCATGGTACGATTGAACAAATCAAACTCCAGCAGAACTTGATTACACTTAATTAGCGAGGATGGGTGGTTACTTCCGGGTAAGAAAACCCGTATCGATATGAGGCACAGGCTGCTAAAAACTCATTCTCGACACTAGGTTGTCAAAGCGTATCACAAGCGCAAATAAATCGCAGAAAAATAAGGGAAAGTACAATCTATTCTTATGGTTAGAAGCTGGGTATAACGGGTGAATATCGGTATTATAGAAGCTTGGCGACAGGGTTGCCCCACATCCTCACCTCTCCACCACCTGCAGTCCCCCACTGGAAAATCGCAATTGGAAATGCCCTCAATGCGACAACTCGAGAGACGACAACACCCTGACTTTCTTTCATGATGGATCATGATGCTTGGATACTGAGGTCAATATGGCCTCTCAATCTTCCAGGTAATTCCCCTATATACCCTCATATAAAACCCGGATTTCTGGAGTGTACAATTGCTGACCATTACTAGTTGTCGTGGAATTATGGCACGCCTACAGAATTCCTATCATTCTTTCCACCGTCGCCGTCCTGCTTGTGATTAGAGCCGTCCTCCATTTCCGAACACCTCCCCAAGGTCTTTCTGGAACTCCCGTACGAGCCTTTCCAACCCTCTCCTCGAAACCGAAAATTACCCCTCCAAAGCCCACCGAAAAGCAAGCCGTAGTGGAGAAAGGCCCCAAGAGAATCATCGGAGGCCTCAAAAAACGAAAGAATTCACAAGAAGATGTAAAGTCTGCCGAGGAGAAGATCCAAGTGCTGGTATTCTTCTCGTCTTTAACGACTACAACGGAGAAGACCACGAAAGCATTCACACAAGGATTGGCACAAAATATCAAAAGCTTTGCCACCTCTAAAAAATTCCTTGAGCCGGAGATTCTGGATCTGGCTGAAGTTGATTATGATGAGTATTTCATCAATACGCCGAAGTCTGAGGACAACGTTCAGTACTTTTATCTCATTCTCGTTCCAACCTACAATATCGATACTATACTCGACACCTTCCTCGAGCATTTACAAGAGACGCACAATGATTTTAGAATAGATACGGCTCCTCTATCTACTTTACTTGGGTATTCGGTGTTTGGCTTTGGGGACCGGGAAGGGTGGGCGACTGAGGCGGACGGATTCTGTTCGCAGGCTACCGATATTGATAAATGGATGGCAAAGCTCACGAGCAGGAAACGGGCGTTTCCTTTGGGTATGGGGGACCCCAAAATCGATGCAACTGAACGATTAAAGGAATGGAAAGAAGGTGTAGAGGAGGTTCTGTGTCACATTGCAGAGACTGGAAGTTTGGGAGAAGGAGTCGTAGGCAGCGGGGATGCTGTGGAAAGCGACTTTGAGGATTTGGACGACGAAGATGACGGAGAAGTGCTATTCGAGCCACAAAAGGCCACCCAGAAGAAAAAGAAAGGCACCAAGGATGATCCAAACGATATGGAGGATCTAGGAAATGTCCTGGAGAAGGGCAGTAATGATACCCCGGCTAAACCAGCTTCAGAGGAGATGGAAATCGACTTTACAAATTTCAACAAGAAAGCAAAGCCACCTGCTCCAGTGCCAGTCATAA
The DNA here is from genome assembly GCA_001399465.1 of Hymenoscyphus scutula. Taxonomy (NCBI): domain Eukaryota; kingdom Fungi; phylum Ascomycota; class Leotiomycetes; order Helotiales; family Helotiaceae; genus Hymenoscyphus; species Hymenoscyphus scutula. Next base: position 18,385 of record LKTO01000194.1, read on the forward strand.
AAGAGATGGTTCCCAAAAACTCGCCCACATTCAACTCCCTTACCAAACAGGGCTACTCAATTGTGGGTTCTCATTCCGGTGTCAAAATCTGCCGTTGGACGAAATCTGCTCTTCGAGGTCGAGGTTCATGTTACAAATACTCATTCTACGGAATTGCATCCCACCAATGCATGGAAACAACCCCCTCGCTCTCCTGCTCCAACAAATGCGTTTTCTGCTGGCGTCACGGCACCAACCCCGTGGGAACAACCTGGAGATGGGTAGTCGACCCTCCACAGATGATCTTTGACGGCGTCAAAGCCGGACACTACAAAAAGATCAAAATGCTACGAGGAGTCCCAGGCGTGCGAGCAGAGAGATTCGCCGAAGCAATGAGAATCCGACATTGCGCCTTATCACTTGTCGGTGAACCCATCTTCTATCCTCACATCAACGAGTTCCTCTCCATGCTCCATGCAGAACGCATTTCCTCCTTCCTAGTCTGCAACGCCCAACACCCCGATCAACTCGCAACCCTCAACCCCGTAACCCAACTCTACGTCTCCATCGACGCCTCGAACCGTGAGTCCCTCCGCAAAATTGACCGTCCCCTCCATAGAGATTTCTGGGAACGTTTTAACGCCTGTCTCGACATCCTCAAAAAGCGTCGTTTCGAACAACGAACCGTCTACCGTCTCACCCTAGTGAAAGGCTTCAACGTCGACGACGAAGTAGAAGGCTACGCCCGCCTAGTCGAACAAGGCCTCCCCTGCTTCGTAGAAATAAAAGGCGTCACCTACTGCGGAACCTCCTCCTCAGCATCCGCCGGTCTCACCATGCAAAACGTCCCCTTCTACAGCGAGATTCAAGAATTCGTGCTCGCGCTCACCGCCGCCCTCGACGCAAAGGGCCTCGATTACGGAATCGCAGCCGAACACGCACATAGTTGTTGTGTCCTGATAGCCAGTGGGAGATTTAGAAATGAGCGTGGGAAATGGTGTACGAGGATTGATTACCAGAGGTTCTTTGAGCTACTGGAGTCGGGTGAGAAGTTTAAGCCCGAGGATTATATGGGTGAGGAGACGCCCGAGTGGGCTACTTGGGGACAGGGTGGATTTGATCCTAGAGATGAGAGGGTTTATAGGAAGGGAAAGAATAAGGTGCCTTTATCTGCTGCTGCGGAGCAGGTGATGGGTGAAGATATCAGGGTGGTGGAGGTGGAATAGAGGGCTTACCATAAGCGAGTATATTGCATGCATGGGAGTACAAAAGGGCACTTGTACTGTAGAAAATCATAATTTTTTGACATTGAGCAAGTCGTAATCATTTTGTGGCGAAGCAGATCAATAACGCCAGTAGCTATAGCGGGATCAAAATTCCTCCATCCTATGATGCCGTATCATAGGAATACAACTCCAGAACACCCCCGCCTCCCCAGATTATCCGACCGGAATTTGGTTAAAGAGAAAAAAAACAAAACCATTATTTTCAACCAGCAGCACTGTCACCACCGCTGGGTCCTCCATCTGCCTCGCTCAATCGCTCTCTTTGCACCATGACCCGTTCATTGCAAATATCAATAAACATCTCGAACTTCTCAATCATCTTCTCCTTCAGTCTCAATTTCGCCAGCAACTCTTCTCGCTCCTTGTGCCATTCTTCTCGTAATCTCTCAGTTTCCGATTGTGCTTTGGCGACTTCGGTTCGTAGCTCAGCACGAAGTTTCTCTTCAAAAGTCATGGGTGGCTTTTTGTAGAATGTGGGGAGTTCTTCCATAGCTGAGGCTTCGACACGAGAAGGGTCGCGTTTGATGGCGGCGCGGGCATTGTAAATGTCTCGTGGGAGGTAGCGGACGGTAGGATTTTCGCGATGGAGGATTTCGAGGGTTTCTTTTACTGATACGCCTAGGTGACATGTTAGCGTGATTTGAATTTGGTGACGGAGCGGGGTAATTTACCGTTCTCTTCTAGGGCCTTGACAGCTGCAATGGCTTTTGGATCCAACTTTCGTGCACCTGGGTGTTCAGTCGGACTGTCGCTGGGTGGATGGTTATGTGACAAATGTTCGCCATCTATTCTTCCTCGCAAAATCCAGGCCGTCTTGGTTTCTAAGCCGAATACTCCAAATTCACAACCGCACTTTCGAGACTTGGTTTTTCGTTGACGAGCTTCTCCGGGTACCTTTTCCTTGTTTGTTCCACCTCGATCGCAGATCAAAAAGACCTTCTTCAGACCTCTGTTATCCCGCTTGGATCTTCCAATGACAAATGCGTAGCCGTGAGACAATGCGTGTGCTTGAGCTGCTGCGAATAGGGCATCGAATGTTGGATAGCTACCGGAGTCGGGTGGTGTAAGCATATTATCTGGTGCTACAGGTGGTCCTATCGGGCTGGGTTGGTTTGCGAGCATCGAGGTATTCGGGTCATTGAGCTGTTGATCAATTGCGAGTTGAGGATCAATCATTGACATATCCTGGACATCGTGTGGTGATCCTTCTTGAGGGCGAGATCCCATGTTTGAATTGACTGGAGAAGCTGTCATGTTGGGTCTCTGCGTGTTGAGGTGCTGGAGGGAGGGGGAACCATTCTGCGATTGTCGATGGGTCTGGTGGCTCATGGACGGCGGGGTCGGGTTCATAGCATGATTTATGTTCATGGGGGTGTTCTGCAGACTCATCGATTGCTGACCGGGCGTGCCATGGTTTGGTATGTGTATGGTGGTGCCTAAGGGAGGAGGTCGACGTTGCGGGGTGTTTGATCCAGAACCGGTCGACGTGTTACTCAAGACACCTTGGGCGATTTGCTGCTCGGCCGACACGCCTCCATTCTGAATGCCGTTTGGGCGCGGAGGTGCTCCTGAGACTTGCTGGATGTTGCTCGGTGCGTAGGGTGTCGAGTATGGGGATTTGTGACCTGTTCCTCCTCCTACTTGTTGTTGTACACCACCGCCTGGGCGGATTCCTCCCTGGGTTGGACGAGGGAAACCGGCGCGTTGCTGCTGCGTGGGCGTGGGCGGTGTGGGCAGGTTGGGCTGGACTTGGAAGACATGCTGTTGACGCGCCTGGGGTTGTTGAGCGAAAGTTGGTCTGGGGTTATGGTTATTGTCTTGGGGAGTGAGAGGCATAGGAGGCATAGGCATGGTGTTGATGGCCCTCTGCATGGCATGGGCAGCGTGTGCGTGTCGCTATCAATTGATGATGTGCAGTCTCCACGCAGTCGACTCTGCCCTCGGTGTGCCTCCAAAATTGCGAGGTGGCTGACCGCTAAAAGCAGCCAAGCGTGGTTGGTGAACCTGCGAGCCTCAACTTGTCACCTCACCGTTTCACTACCTTGACTTAACCAAACGTTTTAGGCAAAATCAATTAGAAGAGAGGGCTTCATGAAGCTCATCACTGCTAACTAAGCTTCTTTTATTGGATTTTTTAATTCTATCGCTGCTTTTATTTCAGAGACCCCCTCGCCTTTGAGGTTGTGTTCCTTTGATAATTTTGACTGTGTCGTATTGTCTCAAAGTTCAGAATAAAATAATTGGATATGCCTTGAAAGAGAGCTCTTGAGAGTCTGGCCCCTGGATATCTCGATTTTGCGTTTCGGGATGCTAATATCAATCGGAGTCTTTTCGCTTATTTGGCTAACCCAGCTTCTGAAAGAGCAAGTAGCCGATATGATTGGTTTACTACACATGTTTTTTTGCTAAGTTCACCAATTCACCATCTCGCTACCTGCAGTCCCTGAACTTGCTGCAATAAACTTACATGGTTTGTTGAAGAACTCAAGTCATCCAAAGTATCAAACTTATTGGGTTGATGTACCGGGCGGGTACTTGATATTATATACTTCAAAATACTCAAGACTTTGTTTGATCAGCTTGATTGTTTAGACCTTCTCGGCTAATATGATTCAACAACTCAATTTGCTTGACTCACTACTCACTGCCGTGCTGTCGTAGCAAGAATGGCCAATCTCGGAATTGGTGAATCTCCGTTACGTTCGAATTCACTTTTGCGGGCGCTGGATGTATAGCATGAGTTGTATCACATCCAGCACGAAGAAGTTTATTTGCTCCTTATTTATTGCCTCTCAACGATTCGGTACCCTAGTTGATGACTAGAAGATACTAATTGATTTCAGAAACTCCACTATTGAACTTTTGGTATAAACATAAAATACCACCCAAGGTCTTAGGGAAAATACAATAGAGTACATATAGCACCTAGCTATTCACACCCAATTCCTTTCAGGAGGATTGAGCTGGAGTCATCTCAATGACCACATCGCCGCCGGTCTGATTTCTACGCCCATTAATAGCCCCGCTTGAACTCCCATTGCCAAGTCCACTACCTGTCCCATGTCCACTCCCACTCAGAACCCCATTTCTCAACCCAACATTCGCTCTTTGGTCGGGCAAAGGTTTGGGTCTCGTTGGCTTTCTACCTTTTCTCTCCTCTTCCTCCTTAACAGGGTTTTCCCTCTCCAGTCGGTCTTTCTCTAGTCGGTCGTTTTCCAGTCGGTCTGCTTCTTTTTTCTCCATTGCCTTTCGACGAGCCTCTCGGCGAGCTTCCCTTTTCATCTTATTGACTCGTATTTTCCGACTTTCATGTAATCTTTTGCTATTGAATGGTGTATCACGCCAGGAGACATACATAGGTGTTAGAGTAATCAACTTTGTCCATGCGATATTGAACATCCAAGAAAGAACAGCGCGGACGAGTTCTGAAAAAGCTAGACAGAGACTTCCGAAGATTACAAGGATGGAGATTGGGACTGTGGGAAAATTAGCTAATTTTCAATTCCAAGGTTTATGGAGGTTGTACTCATGAATTCAAAAATATCTTCGTATCTCATCTTCTTCCCATCTGTCACGTTCATCCCGAAGAGGGCAGCGAAGAACGATAAGGGCAGAAAAATGATCGTTATAATCGTGAAGAGCATGATTGCTCGACCCTGTCGCAGAGTTTCTTCCCCTTGTTTGACAGCTTCTCGGGCTTCTACCACTGAAGCTTGTTGTTGTTTGAGGTCGAGGAGATCTTTCAGCTTGGGCAGGTCAGTACATTCCCGCGAATTTTATGATATTATGTATCTACTCACACCTTGGGATGCATTTTCAGCCGCGTCCTTGAGAATTTTTAACTCCAGTAACTGATTTTGTATCCCATCTGCCAATTCCGTTGCCGACATCATCGTCCAGTCGTAATCCGACCAAGCGGGATCTTGCGGGAAGAAAGTCGGACTTGGTTTTAGACTTGGGGAAAAAGAACCCTGTTGCCGAAGACTTGTCTCGCTTTTGACAGCCGCCGGTAAAGAGTTCGGCGATGGTCTTTTTTGAATCAGAATATTGATTTGTTTCAGGAAGGTTCGGGTGACATTTTCTTCTTGCTTTTTGATTTGTACCATGATGGATATCTCGTCGATGATGTCTTTGATCTCTCGTAGAAGCTCTCCTTCAGGATTGATATCCAGTAACACGTTTTGAGATTTTTTCCCGGTGCCATTATCTGGTTGGTCCCTTGAAGCATATCGTTTGGATGCTAGACGAGTGCACTCCCAGAAATGATCAAACGCTATGCTTTGTTTATGGTTCTTAATTATCATAATCAGTCATTATGCTGGAGTGGGGGAGAAAATGGAGATCATCATCTTACCACTCTTCCTATAGCATTGGCGAAGCAGTCCATTACTTGTGGCTGAAGATCCTCCGCCCGGGTGCGGTGGAAGAAAACCCGTGAACATTGGTCTATTATGAGAATCCCTAAATCACACACAGAGCGGATCTCATCAATTCGTGCTGCTCGTAATCTAGTACGGATGCACTTTTGGACTGCGGACATGTCTGGTTTATTACGACCCAATCGTTTGGGGAAACTCGTAATGATTGTGTCTTTGGATAGTCAGCACTGGTCTTGACTAAAATCGGTGATACAGCATTCGTTATAGGGGTCAACTTACTTTCATCCAATATCCACATCCAAAGTTGATCAACCATGACCACTCTGGCGACCTTTTTAGAATTTTCCTGACATTGTACACAGGGGTTCTCTTTCTTCTCCCTCTTGGTGAACCTTTTGGGGCAGTCGTGGTGAAGAAGTTTAGGGGAAGGCGCAGTGCCTCGATATACAACCTGATCGCGATCTCTCGAACGGGTGTCCCGTAGAGTCCAATAATAACTTTGGTCCAGGGTTCGCCTAGGATGTAGAGGAGATGGGTTCATCAAATAGTGGCCAATGATCTTCTCGTCTGTGTAGGAATCCATTTCCTCGTATAATTTCGCCGCAAGCAAAAACAATTTACCCAAAGGTGTTTCGCCGACGCTGTAGCTTTTGAAGGTAATTTTCTTTGGACCTATTTGTCGTTGGTTCCGGGAATGCTCAACAAAAGTGGTAACTGTTTCATCGTGCCCATCGGACGTTGTTCTTTTTACACTGTCAATGGTGACACCCTGTCTCCTTTCGTCCACTACATCCGCAAATTGAAACAAGGGTTTATCGTATCTCATGATCACTTCTGCAGTTCTCGACCTGCGTCGATCAGTCTCCCAGTGAAGATAGGGCATCTATTGGTAAGTTAGATCCATCGTCACCCACGGAAGCAAGCAAACTTACAAACAATGCAATATTCTTTGGTTGCTCAAGGCTCTGGTGATCTTGGAAAAATCAGCTTCTGTTACGATCTCTTGAAGAGGGTCATGGGTCTTTACTAGTTGAAATAGGGTAACAACGAGGCCGCATGTGGCGAGTATGAGTGGGAAGATCAGCTCGATCCCCGTGCTGCAGGCCCTTCCAAAATTGTGGCCGTAGCAGCATTCTTGTCTTTGATTGTTCCTCAGGTGTGCGTGGTTTAAAATACGGCCCAGATAAATCGGGTCGATCTTCTTTGTAATAACGGGCTATAGCTTCCTGTTGGGTCGTAAGCAAGGTCCACAAGTTACAATCACTGTACAGATTAGAGTTCTTTACCTCGACCCATTCCATGTTGTTTGCCGGGATATGGAAATAACGAATCATGTCTTGTTCGCAATCCCACATGAGAGGATTTTCGTCAGCGTTATTATCAAGTAGCCGGCTGAGAGGAACCTTTTGATCTGGAAAAGTAGTAGGAAGGAAACTTGGATGATCATACGGTCCGAGGTGATCCTGTCCCTCTTTCTTTTTGAAGTAAATGACGTTCGCATTCACATCATCAAGAATGAACTTTTTCTCTCTTTCTTCTGTAGTCTGCGTGATTGTACTATTGTTATGGGGGATTTCAGGATCCGAAGGTGCCCCAGCCGCTGTGTTCTTGCTTCGTCGGAGATCTAACATAAGCTTGAATTGGCACAGCAGTTTCCCGGCAGCTGTGCTTTCACCCTCAGCATCAAATATTTCTCTCAGTTTTCGGATTCGATTCTCTTCGGCTTGGATTTTCTCATGGATCTTCTTTTTCACTTTGTCTCCCGGCTCAGAAAGATTTGTGAGGAATGAGTTCCGCTGGGTATCTCCCAAGCAACCGAAATAATGTATAACAGCATCGCCGGTAGTATCTCCATGAGCTAATATCTTGTCTCCAGATTGACAGGTTATAAGGTCCACGGCAGTCATGGTCAAGTCGAAAATTGACAGACTCCCCCTGTAGATTTAGTAGTGGATTCTTCTAGATAGTCTATTAGTACAATTTAGTAACCCGAAATGTATCCATGCATTGTAGATGGCGATATAGTCATACCGAATGATTCAAAACTCGCTAATGAACAACCGGTCAAACTCAATTGGCTGCGTGTACTTTGTTTACAAAACACTGAAATCGCAAGAATACAATCGATTGTTCGAGTCCCACTTAATTCCAAAGCATAAAGCCATTGAAATACCCTCCATATTCTCAGCCGCATTCTGGGTAAGAGGCACACAACCATCACGCTGATTTATTCTGCCTGAAAGGATGTGGAGGCTGGAACAAGCCATGGATTGGGGGAAGCGGCTCAACGAAGCATTTCATTGGGCGCCTTATGTCTGTACTACACGATATTATCAAGGAGGGCGCGGAAAACCGAACTTTTGCTTTTCCGTCTTTCTGTGGCTGATGAGACCGAGAAAACATTGCAGGCAACCCTGGGCACACTGAAAAATATGAAGACGTGTGAATGCTATTAATGTCTTCATGTGTCATTCCCAAGTAACTATTGGTCGAGCTGGTGTGCTGACCATGGTCTATCGCGGTGACCGAATTGAGACGAGGTTTGGCTGAGTGATGCCCCCAACTTCCCGCCATCTCCCTGTAAGCTTGCCAATTCAGCTTTCCCGATGTGTGGTGGAAATACGACATCCGAATACAATAATTCCAACCGAATAAAGTGGTAGTTTTCCTCATCTCGCAAGTGTACCCTAAGCGAGGACCTATATTCGAGCATCAAATGTAAGAATAGCCCTTTGTAGAATGAAAAGTGTGTTCATAGCCCCCAGAAAAAAAAAAAAGTAAGCTCAGTGGACTATGAGGCTCGGTCTTTGATCTCAATTACGATGGTGATCTTCTAAGCCTTCCCGAACAATTCTTCAAATTATGGGTGACTCCTTGGTAAACGAGGCAAACAGAAAGTAATGACTGGGCCTAAATATTATCTTCAACAAGAAGATTGACACGGCCCCACACTGAATATAGTCTGCAAGCACTTGATTATCTCAAAAGGGAGACTGGCCGCACTTGCGGAATATACTTCAACGACACCATCAGTTAGAGGGGATAGTAGAAGGATTAATCGAGGCAGACTATTCTTACCTGCCTCCCTCTCATTATTTCAATTCTATTTAGATAATTCAAGGTAAATATCCGGCATACTTGGAACACTGAGTTATATGTGGGTGCTCAAGTTCCACTCGACAGGTATCAATGATCCATAAAAATGATCCTAAACTTTCCACTGCATACCCCTCTCCCAGAACCGTACACTATACTTCTTGTACTTAAGAGTGACTAGTATAGTCCCATCTGGAAGGAAGCATTGGCTTTGAGGTTGAGGTGGTTCATGGCGAAAAGAGCACCAACGTTGTTGAACCTGTCCTGTGTTTGTCGGTCGGCAATCTACAGGTTTATGACGTGCATCCGACCCCTCTTTCAAGTTCATTGCCTACTCCCCCGCCATATCCTTTCGACAAGAATCTGCTCAAGCAAGGCGTGTAGCGGAAGAAAAGGTCGTGAATGTAAGCAAGAAGCCACAGGAGGGAATGAAACGCTCAGCACTCTACCTGAGAAGCCCTCGAACTCCATGTTACCGCTTCTTCTCGAAATCCTCAAACCCAGCATCAATTGCTCGTTGATCCCTGATCAGCACCGCGAGGAATTGCGTCAGATAGTACAAGTATCCCGTCCGCCATAAGCAGCATAAGGCGGCACTGTGTGAACGACATTATCAAGGTCTCACAACTCGTAACTTTCAGTACAGTTTCACGACATAACAATTCAAGAATCCCAAATATAGATACACCAATATCATTAAGGCGCACCAAAGAATCTGCTATGCTACAAGAATAAAACAAAAGAAAGGAAGAAGGCGCAATCTGTAAGTCTAAAAGGCAAGACTGGGTATAATAGCGACAGCAAAATCCATCCGAATGCCTTTCATAAAATGAAAAAAAGCGAAGAAAAAGACCATGCTAATGTGGCAATATTCCGTACATCCCATCCTCGCACCCCCGCTCGCAAAAATAAAACAATCCTCCCTAAAAATCTAATCACAAGAAACGAAAAAGTCTCTCGTACATACAAACGCTGCTTCTTCACGCAGCTTCAGCCATCACGTGTTCTCCCTCATCCAACAATTCCGTGATTCGGTCCAGATTCTGAATCATGCTTTGACCCTGTCCAACAAGTAGCAGCTTCTCGGCATTGGCAGGCAGTCCAAGATATGTTGGTGGTTCTCTCTCTGGTAGCTTTTGAATCCATTGCGTGAATTCTTGAATCGAGGTTCCGCTAGGGACTACCAAACTACCGTCATTGCTGCCATCTCCGAGGTTTCCAGCGGCGCCCTCGACAAGTTTGTGTCCAATTTCATATGCCGCTGGAGTAAGGAAGGAGTTAACCAATTGGGTAAGACGAGCAAAATCACCCTCGTCATCAATCTTGCCGCCATATGTCTCGATAACAAGAGTTCGGATCATATCCCATGGAATATTCTGCGGTGCGACATTGGTACGGCCTTTAGCAACTGTCTCAACCCAAACATCGATAATGAAAGCGGAGCATTCATACTGTTTCGCATTAGCATCTGATCATACGGGGAGAGCTGACTATTACTTACATCGCTGTCATTGAATTCCCAGAAACCTTTCCATCCCAAAGTTGGGGCGTATCGTAGTCGTTCCTGGACCACGGCATGCAAAAACGACAGTAACAAATAAAGTCTGGATCGTTCGACTGGTGTCTTGGTCGCCCTTGAAGAAAGCGATGCCATGGAATCCTTCATATTGGCTCTCACGCCAGCTGGTTGTTCGTACATCAATACACGCGAAGCTCGCAACAAGTTCACAGGAATTTTGGGACTTGATTCCATAGAAAGGAACAATCTGAAGTCGGCATGTGGTTTTAGTGAGTCCATGCGTTTCTCAAGGCTCTGTAGCCATGTCGGAGCCAGGTGGACGTTCTTGACAAGGACCCATGACCCATTGGCTGCCGCATTACTGATGGCTTTGTCGGCAGTTGCAGGACCTTCGTTAGATCCCATAGCAATGTTGGTACATGAAGCACGGGAACGTTCTGCCAAGTTATCGACCTTGTAACTAGCATCAAATCCAGGGCTTGAACACAAGGCAATTGGGCTGCTCGCGGAGACTTCATGGACAGTCTGTTTCAAGTCTTCAGTCGATTCCAGAAGGCCTGCGCCAAAGACTATCGTGACAAAACGTTCTGCGGTTGGTACGAACCGATCGAGTCGGAAGAGCTTAACGAGGAGTAGCGATATGAGTTCTTGATCGCGCTTATCTGCAGTCGAGTCCCATATCTGGGGTACGTAGTTTTCTCCAGCTTCCTCGAAAATGAAGCGATCCCAAGCATCACTAGAAACAGATTCAAGCTTGCCCTTGAGCGCTGGAAGTTTTGAAGCGTGAGCAATGACTTCCTCTCTCTTATGAGAATCGGTTGATACATCGGTGCCAATGACGCTTTCATCCAGGATTACACCAATCAGGCTCTTGTCCATTTTGAATGGGGCAGCTTGTGCGAGAAGCATTGCAAGAGTAATTTTGTCTTTCTGAAGTAGACCGAGAGCTGTACGTTGATATGTTGTAATGAATAGCTCTTCAACGATAATGTCTCGCCGAATGCTGTGGTTAGTTTCAGAGGCTAACCGCTTGCTGTTGTGTAGCACTGAGTGGAAGATATCGAGAAAGTACTGGAGAGAAAACTGGTAGAAGTGGTTGAGGTAGTGCAGTTGCTCCAAAACCGCAAAAACTGCACTGCAGGATTTGGCGATGATGTCGTACTGTAAGGTTGTCTCCTCCACCTCTTTCATTACACCTTCGGTACCAGTCATCTTGGCTGAGATCTCCGCCGCCTCCTTCTTGAGAGTTTCCAGAGTTTCAATTACGTTGTCATCGTCAAGAATATTGCCGCGTGATTCATTGAGTGCTTGCAACAATCGTTTTTCCAACTGCCTAAGATGAACCTTGAATTCACCTTGTAATTTGATGAGGTTGGATCGTCGCTCATCGACATCTGGCCGCTCCGATTTGAGAACCTCATTCAATGATTGAGTCTGAAGACTGCTCTGAGTGACAGTAAAGTTGACAAATGTAGTTCGACTACAAATGTCCGGAGGGAAGGTTGCTGAAGGATCTCTAGTTGACAAATATATCTTGAAGGCGGGAGAGAAATCGATTTCTTGCTTGCCGAGTTGAATGAGAACACGCCCACCGGTCTTTTGGTATTCTTTGTTGAGAACATGGTTTAGGATGGGGTCCAAATATTCGGCATCTTGAATAAGAATTGGGTTACCAAATCGGAGCGAGCTTTCCAACTGCTTAGTGAAAGAGTCGTCCAGAAAGCTAGTAACGGTCAGACGTCTGTCTTTGCTTTCTTTCTGTAGGAACTCTGTGACACGACCGGAGGGGTCGATGATCAAGGGGTAACGGTTGAATCGTTTGAGGACAATTGCATTTTCCGTACACAGATCGTCGACTGGCAGGGTGTTTTCTTGCCACTTCAGTCGTTCATCCGCAGTCGATAGGTACTCTGTGATAGGGTTAAGTTGCTTGTAATTGATACCCGACATCTGTAGCTGATGGATCCAGTCTTCCATCATGCTTTTTCGGAATTGCTGATCGTAAAGTCCACTATAGGCCAGGAATGCTGCTGCAACAAGAACATCGCCAACAAGGGTACCGATTTGTGTTTCGAAAGATTTGCTTCCCTCTTCCCAGCGAACTCTCTCAGACGAAAGACTGTCAAGTAGGCGCACACTTCGGTCAACCTTGAATTTTACTCGTTCCATCTCGGATTTGATAGCCTGGGTTTCACTGATGAGAGCAGCATACTCAACTTTGTACGTAGCGATACTCTGCTCTAGCTCTATAATCATATTCTCGATGGCCTGTGCTTGTGACTTGGTCTCAAGTGCCTGTTCCTCAAGCTCCACGACTTCATTTCTCAAAGGACCGACACGATCAAGAATTTCGGAATAATTAACCTGAGCTGTAGCCCATTGTACAAGCGGACCGCATGCCTTACTTGCGCGATTGACTCTCTCATATGTGAAGTCTTCCTTGGAAAGGTAGTTCTTGCGCATGCCTTCGCGAAGAGCTTTGGTCATTTGTTTCTCGTTATCGTAGTTTACGATACTGGCGATAAAGTCGTCCTTGCGAACGACTTGTTGAACCAATTTCCAATTTCCAATAACTTTGTGACCAAGGAGAGTACAGACAGATTCAAGGGCATCTCGTACACCTTGGGGTGGGTTACCCATAGATCGAACTTCAGTGAGATGCTGTCGTTTGATGTTGCTGACACTCTTTTGAGCCTCCTCGACAGCAGGCTCCGCATTAGCGAGATCATTCATGACAATTTCCTTTCTCTCTGCGACGGCCGTCTCCTGCTTTTCTAATGAGACTTGAATTTCCAACGATTTTGCCTTTCGCGATTCGGCCTCTCTCTGGTCGGCAACCATGCGTTGTAGTTTTTCGTTTGCCTCGTTATCTTTTCGCTCAAGTTGGCCTTTCTTTTCGGCGAGACTTTGACGGAGATCACTAACTTTGTCGACAGTGTCTCTCAGCTTTTCGAGTCCGACATTGAGATGACGTTGCTGCTCCTCGAGGTCTTCGCGTTTCTCGTTATATAACTTGACATATTGGGCAACGAAATCTAGGAAATGTCGTGGAGTTAGGTACGTAACACGTCCTTGTTGCTTGAGAAGTTTGGCGTTGAATCGATGAAGTGAGTAATGTATGTAGACCATGGAGTTGACGACAGCTTCGCGATGAGATGCAGGCAGATTGAGGTCTCGGTAGGCCACAGGTATGCTGTCGGGAGCAGTAAAGTTGGGTTTATCAAGGTCAACAGACTGGGTTAACTCTGTGCCGACTTGGAAAAGAGCTTGGTCGGACCAGTCTCCAAACCAATTAAGAACACATCGATTGAACAGGGCAGGACTGGTCGCAGCCTTTGATGACAAGCCGCCCTCTGGCGGATTCATGGTGAACACGACGTGGAGGTTCTTCACGATCTGCTGGGTGAACCATTTGTAGAGCTCCTCTTGAGAGTCCAGAAGTAGGCCTTGTCGTTGAGCACCCTCTTTACAGCCCGTCATCAGAGAAGCGAGTTCGTCGCCTTCGAAAAGACCAGGAACTTCGGCATTTGCAAGCAGTGTATTCATTCTTTCGAGGAAACCAGAGTCAAGAACATTGGCTTCGTCCATGATGAAACATATCTTTTCTCCCTTGCAACCAGAGCGACGTAGAACATCCCTTAGATCATCATCAAAATCCTCCGCCGAGTATTTTCCATGAACCTTGATTTGGAAAACCTTCAGTCCGTTCATCCAGGCAACGAATCGGGAGAGAGTGGTTTTTCCACTACCGCTGACTCCAATCAGAATCAAATGGCCTTGCGGTTGTCTGAAGACACGGTCTATTCGAAGTACATGTTCGAGGACGTCGTTGAACAAAATAAGCGGAACATCGACTTCTTCTTCGCAGAAAGTCTTCAGTCGTGCTTTGACAAAATCACGAAGTTGTTCTCTATCAACAGGGACATAGTTCTTTGACAGCCAATTCGAGAATAGAATTGGTCCTGCAAGAGCCTTGTCTTCTTCAATAGTTGGGAAGAATTCCAAAGCGATACGATGAACAGCTTGATCAGTCCACTGGCGCTCGTCCTCTGCCACTAAACGATCTTGAAATAGTCTTAGAGCCTCATGTGCCCAGATTCGAATGAGTCCTTCTACCGTTAAGGTCTCGAGAGGGCGTATTGCTTCGTAAATACCTCGTACCCAGCGGGTCAGTTCACGAGGACTGTACACATAGTGGGGTTGGATCTTTGGAGTGAAACGCTGTTGAGATTCGAGATAAAACTTGACCATGGCCTTCGTGAGCGACTCGGAGTAACCTCTCAGTGATGGTATGATCTTGAGAACTGCCGTGTTGAATGTGCCATAGATCTGTTGAAGTGAAAGTTCTCCGGGGTAGTCGACCATGATGAGTGGTGCGTGACGGAGGAATCGCGCGCCCATAGGAGTTCGACCAGCATCAGTTGGAGGATTGCAAGCACCAACGAATTGAATACGATCGAGCGTGACCCAAGTCTTGTCTGATGTTCTCCAGAACCCATTCTGCTCGACAAGTTGGCGCAGGAAAGATATTGCTCGCTGTGTTCCATACTTATCAGGTGCCGGTAAGTTGATTTCATCGCAGAATAATACAAGCCAACGCCCAATTTGCGTAGGTGATAGCATTACACCATTGAGTGTCTTCTTATACTCACAATATTGCTCGAATGTCTTGATTAGAAGATCGGGGGTTGTCGCACTAGAGAAATTAAGTCCAACAACCTCCATATTTGGCAGCTTTCGGAGAGCACTAAACAGGGTCATTGTTTTACCGGAACCAGGAGGACCACACAACAGGAGAGGTTTGTGTTCAGCAAGCCAAGAGTAAAGAACATCTTCATGGCGTACAGTATCCAGTGTAGGGATGACAACGTCGGTTTGGGTAATTGAGTGCGTATTGACTTCGATCGTGGGGACTTGGTTCTGCCACGGTGTCCACTCTCCTTTGGGTAAGGTGACATCGAAATCTATCAATGCAGAATTGTCACCCATGATTGGGGAACCAAAGGTTGCTAAGCCAGCAAGACAATCGCCAAAGGCCTTTCGGTCGCCAAGTGGGCAATCACCAGTAAGAGACCAAACCAAGGCAAGTAGCAGCTTCTTCGCAATGAAAGATTCCACCTGTTCTGGGTCAAGAGGGAAGTCAACGTGCTGAGAATTGTACTCAATTACGTCCCGAACACTCTTGTTTAGAAGGGAGAAAAGGGTACTCAGCACTCTTGCAACAGTAAATTCCATAATATGATTGAATGCCTGTGCTCTGTCCAGGGCGTTGGTGATGAAGTCGTCAGTAATGAGGAATTCTTGCAACAGGTCCGCGACTTGCGACTGGAGAGCAAGAGCCTTGGCAGCAGACTGTCCCGTGGAGACAGCATCTTCGTCCAGGTCCTCGAATGCCACAGTGCGTAAGGTATCTAGGTAATTCGCCACCATCATATTGGAGGTCACTGTATCTTCGCTAAACCAGACCATACCACAACGACTGACAGTAGCAAGAGTTGCGTATTTGAGGGTCTCCACCTCAAACATAATTCGAACATTTGAAGGTAGATTAAGACGTTCACCATTAGGCAACGTTAACAATTTGTTGTCGTCCAATACACTGTTCAAATTTTCAACCCACTCAGGGTCAACATCGCCGTCAAACACAATCCAGTGTCTCTTCGATTCTTCGCCACGCAAGTTGTCGACGATCTTGCGAAGAATGCTGGTAAAAAGACCATCGGTCCATTCTCGGGTTGTGGAGTCTAGGTTTCCATACAATGCCTCTTTAGACATCACTTTAGAATCGATGATATGGCAGACACCTTCTACACTCTCAACTTGTTGCAATGCCTGGAGTAGCAGTTTCCAAGCTACCGATTTGCCAGAACCCGAGTTACCAACCATCATCACACCATGGTGAATGCCCTGGATTTGGTAAAGTTGGAGAATCTTAGTCAACCAAGTTTCGTTAACTACAAGATGCCTTTCTTTGGCGATGCTGTGGATTGCCTCCTTCAGTTTTTCGAGACTTGCGGGGACGTATTGAACTCCGGGGAAGGACTCCTCTTCGATAGATCTCATGATCACCACATCACTCTTGATAAGCTTTGGTGCAATTGTCTCCCGGATACTCTGAACAATGATTTGCGGTTCGACCTCCTCTTCCGGTCCAAGATCCCCTCCGGTTTGTGTAATACGGGCACGCTTCAAGCCACCAGAGCTAACGAGTACGCTCTTCAGGGCACGAAGTCCGAAATCGTAATGGGCTTGTTTTGAAAGCCCAGCAGCACAACGATCAAAGAACGGTACAGTTTGTTTCGAAAGAGCTTTTGCTTGGTTGAAACCTTGCGAGTACAACATGACTTCGGCAATAAGCTCTTTGTCGGGCTTAGACATAGCAACACTTCGGAACAACTTCTTCAAATTGTCGGGCAAGTTTGAACGGCCGGCGTATCCAGGATTCATGGTAATGAAAATTCCGGTGTTAGCATTAACGCGTAATTGGCGACCCACCAGCTCAATTTGGGATTTTTCGTCTTCCGCGCCTTGCTTCAGACCAAGTTGAATATTTTGAACTTGTTGGGAAACAGCAGAAAGGATTCTCTCTTCCAGTCGATTGAATTCATCGAAACAACCCCATGCTCCTACTTGGCAGATACCCAAGAAAATTCTACCCATGGCTTGGAAATCAAACGTGTCGTCACAACAGAAAACGAGGGTGAAACGACCTAATTGCACGCCGAGTGCCTTGACAGATTCAGTCTTACCTGTTCCTGCAGGACCGTATGGAGACCCTCCAAGTCGTTGACAGAGAGCTTGAGTCAGGGTCAAGAAACAACGGTCAGTCAGCGGTGTTCGAACAAGGCGTTCAGCAACCCCAAGATATTCGAAGCCATAGTTCAACTTCGCATTTGCCATTTTGATATGAAGACGCTGTTGGTAATCTCCTTCTGGCGTGTATACATATCGCATTTGCAATTGCCACATGTAGTGGTTTGGTGTCGATGCATTGAGCTTGACAAGTTTTTCGATGGTATCGCGCTGATGGACACATTCTGTAATGAGATGCTCACATCTCTTTCTCTGGATCGTATCCAAATCACCCAGAACAGTCGAAGCGAGAAGTCGAAGAACTCTTACTTCTTGATCAAATAATTTTCCGAGGGTTGAACCACCTTCCTCAAGAGCCTTTTCAACTGAAGATGACCAGACTGCCTGGGTCGCAAGAACGACTATTTGACTAGGAAATGCAGAGATGTAGTCGTTCAATGTTGCTGGGTCGATCTCATCAGCTCCAAAGAGAGGCTCGTATTGCTCGATGGCCTCTGCAAGAAGCTCCGCCAATGTCGATTTCATGCTACTCTCCAACAAGGCTAACCAGTCATTGATCTTGGGCGTCTTGATAAGTGAGATTTCTTTTTTCAATCTAACCTCCTCGCCTTCCTTCGAAGTGAACCCAGAAATTATCTGTTCCTCGTCCATGATGAGACCAGAGAGCCCAGCAAACATCTTCTTGAAATGCTTGGCAATGCGTAGAGTATCATTACTATTGCCGATGATTTCAAGCAAATCTTCATCGCCAACGAAGTAGAATCTAGGAAACGATACACGTTCTCGCTCAAGGTACTCTCCCAGGGCCTTTTGGATCTTGTTCAAGAGATCCGCAAGACGCTCAAGTGACTTCTGGACACCTGAAATGTTGAGGACAGCGAGGACAAAAGGCTCTTTGTAAACCTTCTTCATAACAGCGAAGAACTCCGAGTTGATATTCTGAAATCTTGACGACTCGATAGGTAGTAAATGCTTGATATCTGCGTTGCCAGTAAACACGCCCTCTAGGTAGACCCATTGGCGTTGAACATCAATCCACACATCAAAGAGCACGTGTACGCGGTTGAGCTTGTCTTCCCATGATGAAGCTTCTTCCTCGAATTCTTTGTAATAAGGCGAGTGACGCATAGCCTGGAGGGAGTTGAGATTCTCGCTACATTTGGCAAAAAGATCATCCCAGCCTTTGATCAAACGGCACTTGTTCTGGTAGCCAACCAAGTCAAGAGAATAGCTGGACCAAATTTCACGGACCTGTTTGAGAAATTCCTCGAGAGCCATTTCTCCTTGAGCTTGGGCGATGATATCGCGAATCACCACTTCGCTGGCAACGGGTTTGAGGTCCCACACTTCACCCAAGGTCATAGAGATTGGAGAGTATCGCTTTGTTGGGTTCAGGGATTTGAAGATCTTGTTCCAATGTCGATCACGGACAGCTTCTGATTTCAGGTCCGAGAGGATGGGATTGACTTTGAGATATTGTCGCAGGACGTTTTGAATATGCTCAAAAGCAGCATACTGTCGCATACGACTAGGCATTTCCTTTGTCATCTTTATGAGGCCGTCGATCGATGATCGAAGCTTCCGAGGTTGCACACTATTCCAGAGAGTTTCTCGGAGGTCGTTCAAACTCTTCCAGATAGTAGAGAGGGCTGCCCAAACAGACTTGAAATCTTGGACTTCTTCTAAGATTGCGGCTAGTGCTGTATCAGCGCTAGCTGGGAGATCCAAAGCCTCTTTCGCCTTGGAGACCATCTCGGATTCTTCATGAAGTTTGGTGATGCGGCCTTCGAACGAAGACAAGGTAGCTGAGGCAACGTCCGGGGCGATGGTCCCAGATACTGGCTTTTCTTCGTTCCATTGAACAGTAATCTCTGCAATTTTTTCTCCAACAACTTTGTCTTCAGCGGTGATCTTGGCTCGCAGGGCATCAGTTTGGTCTTGTACAATCTTGGCTTTGCGAGCTAATATTTCGTTCAGAGCAGTCCATTCAGAATCCACCTGCTCTACCCCTAGCCAGTCTGCTGCGAATTGATAACGCTGACGCACTAGTGTTGTTTGGCCTTGTCGGAATATTTCCACCTCCGGGCCCCATGCCTTTACTTTACGTTTGCATGCTTGAACGATAGTGATAAACTGGACGGCTTGCGCAGTTGAGGTGGCCTCTAAAGACTGCACCTCGAGGTCTTTGCGTGCTTTCTCGATTTCTGCGTAAACTTCCCGGATGCGATTCCCTAGACGGCCACCGAACTTGGACAAAATTTCATGCTGCCATTGGTCGTACTTTGAATTGACTTTGGCCTGGACCTGGTCATAATCTATGGTGAGGTGGCCAAAAGAGCGACTGACTTCAGTCGTGTCGAAAGTGGATCGTGCCTTTCGAATATCTTGCAAAAGCTGCAGCCACTTCGAAAGCTGTTCTCCCAGAATTTCATAAACGTGTTCTGATTGCAAATCCCACAGAGACTGGAATTGTAACCACTTATCAACATAACCACCAATTTCCCGTAATTTGGTTTCAATCGTGACATAAACCTGCGATAAGTCATCTGCGCAAAATGCTGGTAGATCCGTGAATCGAGCTTCAGTTTCATGCCGTGTTGAGAGAGACATCTCGTATCTCGATGCCTTGACTTTTCGCAAATTACATACCACACCGAGCCACTCGTGGAGTTGCAAGAACCAGCTAGCCCTAGCATACTCTAGAGGGGGGTCTAGGTAGATGACCTGGTTTCTCATTGATACTTCATGAACGAGGCGCTTCATAGATGGGTTGTTATCGTTGGAAGCCCCATCGATGGTGCTCATTCGTTTCTTTCGGCTGTCATCATTCACGCCCTCGGAACGGTCGTCTTGAAAGACTTCAATGAAGTCTGCGATTGCTTTTCGAAGTCGGACCAGTAGGATCGTCTTGATTCGATCATTCATTTCCCTTACCCAGTACGAAAGATTGACGTAATTCTCAAGGTTCAACTGATCAACGGACATCTGTATTGTCTCTAATCGCGCTTCCAGAGAGGCAGCGTCGTAAGAGCAAGATTCTAGTTCAAACAATGATTTCTGAACCGTGGTGTTGATGGATGCAAGGGTAGTAGTTTTAGACTGCAAGAGAGACACAGCCGCGGCGAACTCGCGAATGAATTGAATGTGCTCACCACCTCGAGCATTATCGATAGATCCGTTAGAAATAAAAGCTGGCTGGATTACGTCGTACCCATTCACAAAAGATTCCCATTTCAGTGGAATACCTTTGGATATCAAGGTCTGTACTCCGTTCTGGTAACCACTGAGCAGTATGGACACATCAGACATTTGGGAAATCTGTCGGCTTGTTTGGGAATAAGTTCTAACGCTTTCCATCAAACTTACTGCATATGGGTACACTCGTTTCGCGTCTTTCGAGACATTGTTGATAGCATGTGGCACGGCATAGTTGAGCCACAGCAAGTTGCGAGTTTCCTTGAAAAGTGCGATAACTTGGGGATCAAAGTTCACAGCCAGCTCAAGTGCATAGTTTGCTGCACGGATTTTATTGATGTTGAACAACCGTCCTGCAATCGAAATTTGCTTTCTTTGCACATCATGGAGCCATGCCTCGAATATTGGTCGAGTGTCTAGCTTTTTGCGAAAGAGATTGCTTTCACTCTGGAGTTTTTGTCCCTCGGAGTGAAGTGCCCAATCGTGTCCAAGAACATCTGCAACCTTTTTCATGTATGCATCCAGCTGGCGCTCAATTTGTCGTGCCCATATGATGGCGCCCGACACTGGTGGTAAATCTCGAAGTTGTGCCATCGCATGGGCTTCAGAGTGTCCGTATTGCTGCTTGAAGCGTTCGTGGAGAGCAGAAATATCATTTTTCACATTCTCGATGAGTGTCGTCTGATATTCGGTGATGGCACTGCGGATCTTTGGTCGAACAAATAATGCGTTGAATTTAGAGAAAACTCGAAACATTTCATTCGCATTCTTTGCTGTCGCTAGACGATCTCGAAGTCTGGCGATGATGGAGTTTTCAACTCTAGAAGTTCTCTCATTGTATGTGATTTCGGCCTGAATCCATCGTTGAGTACCATCTTGTGAGACATCCAAGAGGTCGACATTATTCAAAGCAGCATATGCCTGCTGTACTTCTTCCACGGCATCGACATCCCCCATTTCTTCGACACGAACGGCGCCATTTAATAGCCCGTCACCAGCACCTCCGCTCTTCGGACCCAAGACATTGACAATGGTCTTCTGAAGCTGTTCATGGTTATCTCGGAATGTACTGACATACTTCAACCTTGCTTGAAGATCGAAATGTGCTGGAGTAATTTTGATGGGAATGAACTTTTCGTTTCGCCGCCGAGTTACCTCACGAGCAACGCCTGTGAACTCCTTGATATGATCATCCCATATTTGGAATATCGAGTCCGTCGTTATCATTAAGTTTCGAAATTCTCTGTATTCAAGATGCATCAAGGAGGTGCCGTGTAGCAAGTTATGCAGTTGTGTATCTAGATCAGCAGAAATGGCTTCGACCAAGGGGAGCGCCCTCCGAATGGGATAAGGGCATATCCGAAGCCTCCTATTGAGATGATTGAAAATCATGCCCAGGGAATCCTGAATCTTCGATAGCGAGGTGGCTGAAAGTAATTCATCTAGAGGAAAATCTCGCATGAGCTGATTGTATTTCTGTACCTTTTCCATAGCATCTTTCAATCCAGTATCGGCAGTGAAACTAATAGTGGCTTGAAATCGCTTGGCTGTTCGGAGAATTTCCATGGTCAAAAGAACTCCTTCAGAGCTGAGTTGACCCTGGATCCCCTCGATGGCAGATTCCATAGACAACCAAAAATTGATCTCCTGTGTTGCGGTGCCGCTGCTTGGGTCCCGCGACATCTTGGTAACAGTTTGTATCGATTTGATCCACCCATTCACAATCGACTGTAAATTATTGAGGAATGTGCTATCATGCAAGACGGCCGAGGGAACGAGTTCTGCAGTAGGCCGCACATTTCGAGCCGCTGCTTCTTCAAGAGCAGTTTGGACTATTGGATGCATAGGCAAGATAAGGTCGGGAATTTCGATGTTTTGTTGAAGATGAAGCAAGCTTAGTTCCAGCTCTGCCATCCGTTTCTTGGTCACTGGAATTCCAGTTTTAGCTTCAGCATCGGATCTCCCACGAACGCCATTTGTGGTTTGCTGCTTTTTGGTATATGCGTCAAAATAAGGCGCCAGCGCTAGGTGTACAACAGAATGCAAGACTTCGAATGGAGAAACAGAGGTGCTCTGTCCACCGGCGCCATTGCTCAAGGAGTCAACGCCCGGCAAATTAATAATTTGTATTTGTTGTGAAATGGGTATCGAAGGATCTATAGGAAAAGGCCGTTTCAAAAGGGCAATCGAGGCAACTGTGGAAGGCGAAAAAACGATTTCGGTAGTGAGGCTATAGCTATAGCTTGTTGGAACTGGGAGGAGAGTCAGTCATGGTCAAAAGGTCTCCCTCCGCAGGAATACCTACTGGATTCATCTAGCACCGCTTCTAATTCGCTTCCCGGTGGCCGCTCCTTCTGTATGTAGAGTACTTCTTGGGATTCTGCCCAGCGTTGAACACGTTGAGTTGTGTCAGACACCTTCGCAAAGGACAATATGCTGCCGGCATTCTCAAGATCCCTCTTTGTGGCACCCAGAGTGATTTCGCAGACCTGGGTGAGGTGGTCGATTATTTTTTGGTGATCGATTTGATATCCCCCTCCGTTTGCAGGAAGGCCGTTCGCTGACGACCCAGCCGAACCTGGAGAAGTTACCTCCATCATGGTTGTAGTTGTCTTCAGGTTGAAGTCATCGCCGAACGAGTGAGGTCGGATGAAGTCGTCGAAATTGGGGATGGAGATGGGATAGTCGAGGTGGAAGGTGAGGTCGACTGCGAAATTTTGGTGGGATGGTGGTCGTTGGTGGTTCAGGAGGTGTTGATCTTCCAGATTTCGTCGCGAACCGTTAGGTGTAGGACGCGGTGCTGTACAATCTGCAAGTTGACGACCCCTGCATGAATTTAAACCTCCACCAGCGCTGCGCTGCATTGTACGGAACGGGAGACGGACAAATGATGCATCCCTGTCACGCCAATCCGCCCTATGAATAGGGGTTCCATTTCCTGTTTACTATAAATAAAAAAATATTCACTATTCACTAACTTCAGGTTTACTTTTTCTTGTTTACCAAAACACGTTCGGCTAGTTTCTGGCCGAATATTATATTCACCTTCAAAATAGACCAAAAGGAGCGGAAATATTGCTACATCATCTTGTTGATATGTTGCCTCTACAAATTACAGTCATGAATTCGCCTTTCAACATCAAGGCCCCCGCTACGAGTAGTCTTCTTAACATTACAAAGCATACCTTTCCTGGTTGCCCCTCGTCGCTAGTGCCCATACCCTCATAATATTTACAATTACAGACGTGAAAAGGAGAATCAAGGAAGGCGCCGAAGTTGTACATTGCCCAGGCTCTTCCCGGCTGCGTCAAGAGAGGGGAGTGTCTAAAGAGGTTTTTGAAACCCCTCAGTCGAGTGGCACGCCAGCTGTTGCGCTGCTCTCCGAACCAGGCCCTCCTCCAAAAGGTCCAACTTCCAATTCTTCATCCGCAGCAATCATCTCCGCAAGCAAATCGAGGACGGGTTTGGAGACCTAAATGACATCAGTAAACGCAGGCGAGAGAGCATTCAACCCAACTCACCGTTTTGTCGTAAATGGAAATCAGGTCGGCAGGCGAAGGATAAACCTTGAGTGCCTTGTAAAAACATAATCCAGCCTCGAAGTTGGATCCTACCGGTGGTTAGCATCTCATCTGCAAGCAGCTTCAGCAGATCCATTCTTACCCTCTGCTTGTAGCCGTTCTCCCTTCTCCACCTCAACCATAAAATAGGACTCTCTCTCATCCGAATCATGAGGGAACCCATCCTCCTTCGCCTCGGCCACTCGGATCTTGACATGCTCTCTTTCCCTCATCTGGTCCAGCTCGGCTTGCTCTTTCGCGGCGCGAGCTTGTTTCTTAACCTCCTTCTTCAATGATCTTCTGAAGTTGGGATCTGTCCGCCGTCGGTGATCGAAATAGATGGCACTTTGGTCAATGTTAGCTATGCCATCCAATCGCAGATTCGAGGGAGATTCCCTCGGCCGCGCATCAGTCTTGATGATTTAGGTCAGAGGTATCTGGGTATCTAGGTATCTAGGTATCTTCGGGGATGACGAACTATCCTGCAGCCTGTGTTAGCAAAAACGTACTAGATGCAAACATCTCGAGGCTTTGAAGGGCGCACCTATAAAACCTGTCGCAAGGGTGCCGACAGTGGTCAGAACAATTGTGCTGGTAGTAGGCATGTTGGGATCTTGGTCGGGACCTTTGATGCGAGAGAGATGTAGAGGGTAGAGTGAACTTCTCAGGTTGGAAAGGTGCGGTTGATGATGGAGGAGAGGAACTCGAGGTCGGGTTCGTTGATCAAAAAATAAGTTGCTTTCACGGCTCCCTAGGTCTGGTCTTGGCACTGCTACAGGGGACGACCTTGATGACCTAGGGAGGCTTCTAGCGTGACACCCGGCCTTCCAGAGCTTGAGGTGTCGAGGCTGAGTGCTGAGTGCCTAGTTTAGATCCTCTATGGTAATAGGTAACCGTAACCTCACCTGGACCTGTGTAATACCTACCTACCTACTTACTCACGAAACTACGACCATCCTCCATTAACTACCTCAACACCAAAATGTCCGACTCCAAAGGTGTGTCCCTCAGGACGAAGAGAAAAGGCCCACGCCCAGCTATCAGTGCGCCGCAACAGATCTCTGGACCTGTACCACAGACTGGAGGTGCTCCTAGAGGCCCTCCAACATCATACAATCCCCAGGCGCGACCGCAACCAAGTGGAAAGGTAGGAGCCCTTCCTTTAGACCACTGAAGTGATGGTGATCTAATATATGTAGACTTCGGATCTCGTCAAACGAAGATACTCGACCCGATTCAATAATCTTCCTGCCGACTATGACGCTACTGCTCCTCCTATTCCGTCTCTTCCACAGATTCCCAACCAATATGCGCAATCGAATTCTCGTGGTGGACAGGTCCCACCTCCAAATCTGCGCCCTGGTGGTGGAGGGTTGAACGTGGACGTGAAAGCATTGCGGGATCCAAATCTACGCCCTGGGGATTACATAGCCGGCCTGTTAGGAAATGCCTCTGAGCAGGAGATTGATGAATACCAGCAATCTCTGAAAAAAATGCGGAATCGAACTTCCGTGGACCTACAACAGAATGTCTACCAAAATCGCACTCAGTTCATCAAGATTAGCAAAGAAGCGGAACGCTTAAAGGGGGAAATGCGTGCTCTCAGGAATCTGATGTCAGAGCTGAAAGCAAACACTACCGCTCTCCGAAGTGCCTCGTCCCAAGGACCAGGAAGCAATGAATTTGAATCTGGATTCCCCTCAACCTTAAGTAAGAGAGACAAGAGAAGTTCGGTGGCTGATCGGACTGCTATGTGGAACTCTCAACTGCAGGTACGCCTCCCTTTGCCGATATAACATCAGAACTTGGAATACTAAATTACATCAGGCTTTATGGAAGAATGTTGAAGGGTCACAAAAGTTCCTTCCCTCACTGCCCGGGCGCCACGTGGTGCAAAATGCCGGGTTGTGGATCGAGTTGGATAGCGCAACATGGAAATCTAGACGTGCTATGCAGATATTTTTACTCAATGATCATATCCTCATTGCTTCAAGGAAGAAGAGAAAGGTCGAGGGCAGTGCCGCTGATCAACGGCAGGCACCATCCAAGCTCGTAGCCGATAAATGCTGGCCTTTGTTGGATATTGAGCTGGTTGACCTTGCTGGGACGAGTGAGTCGAGCAGCAGCAGAAACAAAGTGGCCGATGCCATCATGATCCGTGGAGTTGGTCAGGAATCGTTTACCTACAAGACCGAAAAGCCAGGGGACAACGATAAGTCGTCTCTAATGATGAATTTCAGAAAAGCTGTTGAGGAGTTACGAAAAGGCCTCAGATCGGAAATGGAATCAAGCAACAAAGCTAAGGAAACGATCAACTACTTTGCGTCACGCGATCCAGGCTTGCTAAAGAAGACGGAATTGCTCGAAACGTTGTCCGACATTAAAGACATGCTCATTGACGTGGATGGGAAGCAGCAAAACCTACGATGGGTCGAGAGCCAAGTAGATGAGCTTGACATTGATATCGCTCTCCAGCAATTCGATGCGGCTGTGGTTCGTGTAGAAAAACTCAACACGTTGGCTAAAGGATTAAAGAGCAATGTTGTTGCCCAAGACTTCATAAGCTTCAAGGCTGATGAGCGAGCTACCAAGCTTGCGGGCTTGATCACTCGGGAACTAGTGGATACCCATAATGAATTGAAGAAGACGAAGAGGAATGTCAGCTGGTTAGCAAGACTGGGCTTCGAGGATCGTGCGAGAGAAGCATATCTCGAAGCTCGAAGCAATACAATTCACAAGCGCTCCAGGTATGCATACTTGCTTCTTCACATGTCCCGAATACTGACTTTTCCAGGCAATGTATTTTCGAAGGAGACCTCCGTCAATATATCTGGGAGCTATCGTTTGTCTACTTTACCATCATTCGGAACACCGTGTCAACCTTTCAGACTTGCTTTCCCCCGTTGCTCATGAGTGCCTGTGTTAAATGGGCGAAGGAGCAGGTTGATGCATTCAATGTTATCCTTGCGCGCCAACTCAGCAGTACTGATAGAGATGGCCCCGGGTGGATGGAATGTATGAATCAAGCCAAAGAGCATGCAAAAATGCTTTCTGAGGTTGGTTTGGATTTCAAAAGTCTGATTGGGCGTGATCCTCCCAAGGCTGGAACTCAAGGGGGACTGGGGGTGTCCATGTAAGGTAGTTTATGTAGAAACTGACGTAATTAAATGAATATTCATATTCTAATTAAATTCACCCTATCATATTTTTGCCGTGACTTATTCGTTGGTTGGAGGACTGTTCAGCACAGATCTCTTGTCCTGTCCGTACTCGTCTCGTACAGTAAGCGAAACAAATCAAGAAGTGGAAGGGCCGCACCGCCAAAAGAGACCGAGACAGAGAGAGAGACCCTGCCCTGCTCTCTACATACCCATCAACATTCTGTGATACCCAAACCACCAACATCCTCAGCGTTGCTCCCCTTGCCCCTCACCAGCAGTCCTGGTAAAAAATCAGATCGCACCCCTTCATAGGATCCCTCTTCGGGGCTGCCCTTTCACATCTCGCGCGCGCGCCCTCGCCCTTGTCGTCAACTCACCTCAAGCTTGAGCTCCCCGCCATCACCACCCTCAACCGCCTCATCCTCGAAACTGCGCGCCCAAACCCAAGCACCCCAGGCCCATCATGGATACCAACATGGAAGACGTTAGCAGGGCCCCTGAACCTCCTCGAGTCTCGCTGATTACGGAGCCTGCTTCGATACCTACTCTGGATGGATGGATCGAGGCACTGATGCAATGCAAGCAACTGGCCGAGGTGGATGTGCAAAGGCTCTGCGAGAAGGTATGTCTCGCTCGCAGATCTCGGTGACATGGAGAGATAGAGATGCTCTGCAAGACGCCGCGCTTCGAATCCAGCTCTAACGATACTCCCAGGCCCGAGAAGTGTTGCAGGAAGAGTCAAATGTGCAGCCGGTGGTGAGTTGCCCCGTTCAGACAAGAGGGAGAGATCCTCCCAGCTAACCTCCAAAATAGAAATGCCCTGTGACCGTATGCGGAGATATTCATGGTCAATTCCATGATTTGATGGAACTGTTCAGAATTGGTGGTCCCAACCCCGATACCAACTACCTCTTCATGGGTAATAAGAGCGCCCTGGTCCTCTTTGTGTACGGGCTAACGAAATATCACAGGTGATTATGTTGACAGAGGGTACTACTCTGTTGAAACCGTTACTCTGCTCGTCGCCCTCAAAATTCGACACCCTTCACGAATTACCATTCTTCGCGGAAACCACGAATCTCGCCAGATCACCCAAGTCTATGGTTTCTACGACGAATGTCTTCGAAAATATGGAAATGCAAACGTATGGAAATACTTTACCGATCTGTTCGATTACCTCCCCCTCACCGCCCTCATCGATAACCAAATCTTCTGCCTCCACGGAGGTCTCTCTCCAAGTATCGATACCCTTGATAACATCAAAGCCCTCGATCGTATACAAGAGGTTCCTCACGAAGGTCCGATGTGCGATCTCTTATGGTCGGATCCAGATGACAGATGCGGATGGGGAATATCTCCTCGAGGAGCGGGGTATACTTTTGGACAGGATATTTCAGAAGCATTCAACCATAACAATGGATTGACGTTGGTTGCCAGAGCCCATCAATTGGTCATGGAGGGATATAATTGGTCTCAAGATCGAAACGTGGTTACGATTTTCTCAGGTAAGATAGGTGCGCTAGTGTTAGAATGGCAAATTGCTAATTCGCGACAGCTCCCAACTACTGCTACAGATGCGGTAACCAGGCGGCTATCATGGAGATTGACGAGCATTTGAAATACACATTGTGAGCAAATATCCATCCTGGTGGGAATACATGGCTAACAAAAAATTCAGCCTGCAATTTGACCCCTGCCCAAGAGCTGGCGAGCCGATGGTTTCACGACGTTAGTTTTCCCTCGAACCCCCCGAAATCTACCAGGCTAACCCCAACTAGGTACCCCCGACTACTTCCTTTAAGCAACAAATATCACGAGGAATTTTCATCGCAATGATGCGTATTACGAAAGCAGCTTCTGAAGCAACGAGAAAAATTATGTTTGTGTATGAAAGAAGACATCATGGTGATCCTTGGGTGGTGCACAAACCATGTGATAAGCCTGATAATGATTCAGTTCCCCGTGGGTGCGAAGCAGCGAACGAACCTATTTTCTTGTAGACTTGCATTAGACTCTTAAAGGAATGCAAAAACAACACGTTTGATGATACCCCTTCCACTTTTTTTCGAATTGAAAGTAAGGTATGGGATTCAGGCTTGTGCACCCCTCTCTGATGCTCGTGGGGGAGGTTGTTTGGGAAGTATATAAGATTCGTGGGGTTAGTCTGTGGTAAGCATATGATGGATGGCCCTGGGCAATGATGAATTTTGATACTCTCGGAAGCTTTCCAAATAACAACAAGTTTATTATAAATTGTTTTCTTTTGGTTTCATGTTGTGTTGTGATTTGAAATTGAGTTGGATCTCCCACTTTTCCAATTGCAACGCGGGTTTCATTGGATGACACCCACTAACAACCTACTTATCCTTGCTCATTTTAATGAGAAAATTGTTTACTAAATTTCATTAAAATAAACTTCAATATAAACTACTCCTTCCTATCTCCCGATGAACAAAAAAAAGACAGTAAATAGCTCTGTGTACCTACCTCCCTTATTCGTTGTTTCAACCCTTTGGATTAATTACAGTTAATTACTCTAATTATCTTGGTTAATAGTTTTAATTATTTCAATCATCTAGAGTAATTACCTTGAATTATCTAAGATAAACAGGACAATGGTTATGTAGGCAGGTACGATTTACTGCCACTTTTTCTGTAGAAGCCTGTTTTACTTTATTTTAGAATGTTACTTATATTGTTTACTACTAGTGGGGTTACTAGTTATCACTACTTTAGTTTTACCTTTAACTAAGATGTTGTTAGTCCTAAAACTAGGATACAATCACAGATATAAAACTATTGCTCTCTTTTATTCCACAGGAATCCTCGAAGACTTTCTTAGGTTTTATTTACGTAGAGGCGTAGAACGTGGATCGAGGTTAGTACTACTTAATTCCATTGTACGTTCGGCTTATCAAGTAAACTCGACGATTGAACTTCCATTTCCCACTCCTACTCAATTATCCTAAGTCTTTAGTGAATGAGTCTAAATTACTCTGAACATTTAGCACAATATACTAGGTGGGCAGGTACAAACCTAAAGTATTCACTGCCGCGTTTTTTTTTCAAGTTTATCGCGAGGTTAATAAGCTAACCGGAATATATAAGTCTAATATAAAGGCTTTAACTCTTTCTATCGACTAACAAAGAACTATTATATTATTAGTAAGTAGATAGTGAAAATTAACCTTTAGTTTCTAATATTATTGTTTTAAGCTATTATTCTAGGTGTCTTACGAAATTGAACTGATTACCTTAGATAATTAAAAAACTTTAAACTATTTTCCTTAATAGCCTTAAAAAAAAAAACCTTTAAATATTTTACAATTTTAGTATAATAAGAGTAGATAGTTATATAGCTCTATTAAGTACCGCCTTTAATACTTTTAAAATGTTATTTCCTTATAAGAAGTACTATGATAATTAATAGAAGAGTAATTCCTTATAGGTCGAGAAATTTAGAGAGATAGAAAGAATAAGAATTAAGATAGAGAAGGAATTAAAAGAGAGAGAGAGATATATATATATATTAAAGAAAGATAGTTCAAGTAATTCCTATAACCTTTATAGAACTTCTAATAGAAAGTCTTTTTTTAAAAAGAGAAATAATATTTCTATTTTTATTCTCTATCGACCTTATTTATTATTTCTTAATATTCTTTTACTACTTTAAAGTGAATTAAAACTTTTTAAATTTTTCTTCTAGAATACTTAACTCAATTTAATTCTAATAGATATAAATAAAACCTAAAAACTGCCGAGATAAGGACAAGTGTCACCTCGCTTAACTAGCACCCTACTACAACAAGGGCTTGGATTAAGTACTACTGTTTAGTAAGCACACTTAATACATATTAGCCCTTGAACAAGATAATACAAAACCTAGAGGAAAAAAAAGGTCAAAAAAAGAAATTTCTCAGATGACCCGCCCGACGAGAGGCTCGAACTCTCAACCTTGGGCTCTCTTAAGTGAATAAAAGGCCCACGCGCTAGCCAATTGTGCCAGCCGGGCGGTGGATGGTCTTTGATAATCTGTGAATTGTGCCGCTCGGACACATTTGGTTGTGGTGGAAATCTGTTATTAGTCAATATGACCAAGTGGTGAAATGTGGGACCATTTTTGGTGGGTGGCGGCTTTGCGGGGACCAAAAGTCCGTTTCTGACCTAAAAAATGGGACTAAAACTCGTCTCAAACCTCAAATACAACTACAACACGACAATCAAATTGGACAAGCTTGAATTCTATAACTTAACCGAATATCAGAGTCGTGTTCTACAATTCTAGCATTTTTTTCTTGCTTTCTTTGGAGGTTGTATTAATGCTGTACAAATACAGGTTTGCGGCACTCCGTCAGAAGCGGTTCTATTTTAGGCACCGTCTGTCGGACGAGAAATGTTGGAGTTTTTGGCGGTGGGAGAGACCTTTTCTATTCTCTACTTTTATACACATGTTCTACCTCTTCCCTGAGAAAGATTTGGCTGTTGTAGTCGCTTAGGATAAATAATTGAGAGAGTTTTACTTCAATAATCGGAGGGGAAGCACTGCTCAGGTACTGGAATGTGTGTATGTGGGGTCGCTTATTAAGCGAGGGAGATTTTCGTGGAGATTTTCTAGTTCTCTAACCTTAGGACTGATACGCAGTTTCTTCTTGTAAATAATCGATTCCCTTCTATTCACCTTGGTTGCCAGGTAGCTAATTGAGGGTTGTTATTTGTTTATTTTAAAAATCAGAAGTCGTGATGCAATGACACCGGAGGACCTGTTTCTGAAAATATCTACAGGGATATCGATGTTCGATTGTCCCTGGCAAAATTATTGAGTGTGTTCCACCGCTGAACAGTAATGGAACTGGGACAATTACATCACTGCCACTTTCTATCGTGATCTATCCCTTGTATATCACGAGGAATCTAAAAATATCGTCTCGTATAGAGAATTTGATACTTGGGTAAATGCAGAATCCGGTCATAGGTGACCAACACAGCAATCAGCTCTTGTTTGACATCCTTCGTTCGCCGATGCTAATTCATCTGATGGTGTGATGAGATCCGGAGTCCGGTTTCTATTGATAAAGCCACATGACAACCTAACTATTTGTGAACAGTCCATGAAAGTCAAGAAATGTTGAGAGCAACAGGTAGAGAGATGGCTAAGCAACGGCAACTCCTAGTAAAGAGAATTGTGGGTTCATCGACTCGAGCGAAGTGAATATATCTTCTCAAAAATCGCCCCAACGGTAGTCCGGGCTCTCGGTGTCAGTCTTTGAATCACCTCCGATACCCCTGTCAAAGACATCTGAGCTCCCAACTTCCGTTTTCCGTCCGGTATTGATTTTTCATTGGTTCATCTCACCACTAGTGCTACAATGTCATGGTTGGGAACCATGAGACTTCATTCCTCGGCGCTGCGAAGCACCGACAAACCGTCTCAATTTCTATTTACCAATGAAAATTGAAGCCAGCCTGGTGGAAGTCAGTCACTACAATACTGGACTGGCAGCCCCAATAGATAAAGGTTCGTAGGTATGCTGCTCTCTTTTTTTTCTGCTTTTCCTCTTTCTCGTCATCAAATTCTCAACTCCAAAGTGTACCTACTACCTACCTACATGAGCTCTTCCTTTCAGCTCCGTTGAATCATCTTGGATGAGGACACTGTGATTCATAGACCCTACTTTCCCTACCCTTTACCTCTGGGTAATCCCTTTCCTTGTTCTCAGTCCCATCTCCCAAATACCTCTCGCGTCAACTACATCAGAATGTCGTCCCCAGGTGGTCCTGTAAGTACTCACTCATCCATATTCTCAATATAAATACCAATACATATTATCAGATGATGGCACAACCGCCACGAGGCCCTCCTTACGCTCCTCAAACTGCACTCCTCGGTGGACTTCCAACGAAGGATCTAGATGATACCATCACCGTCGTTTTCCTAATGCTTTTCGCCCTTGGAGCAATTACACACATGGTTATTCTGCAACTCAACCAACGTCTTGGAAGGAAATTCTTGATGTCGGGTCTCATATTTGGGTTCTGCATGGCTCGGATTACGGCTTGTACCATGCGTCTCGTGTGGGCATCATATCCGACCGACATATCGGTAGCAATCGCCGCCAATATTTTCGTACAAGCTGGAGTCATCATTCTTTTCATTATCAATCTCGTTTTCGCACAAAGGGTCGTACGAGCTTCATATCCACACTGGGCATGGAAGAAATGGTTCTCAATAATTTTCAAGGTCTACTACGCTACCATTATCATTGCGTTGATTGCTCTCATTACCGCTACCGTTCAAAGCTCATATACCCTCTCCATCAATACGCATCGAATCGATAGGGATATCCAGCTTTTCGGGGGAACATACTTTGCAGTTTCCGCTTTTCTACCGCTGCCAATTCTCCTCATCAAATTGTTTGTTGCTCCAAAAGCCCGAGTAGAGAAGTTCGGAGAGGGACGATTCAGAACTAAGATTTGGATCTTGGTCTTTGCCAGTAGCATCCTAACAATAGGAGCAGTCTTCAGAACGGCAACAAATTATCTTACTCCTCGTCCTCGGTTCAACCCAGCTTGGTACCATTCCAAGGCATGCTTCTACGCATTTAATTTCACAATCGAGATCATTGTCGTCGCTCTCTATGCTGCAGTTAGAGTCGATAAACGATTCTTCATCCCCAACGGAAGCAGTGGCCCAGGTGACTACCTCCGTAGCGGATTGACCGAGAAAGATGCAACTGTCATACCTCGTGGCACCCTCTGCGACAGCGAGGAGCAAGTCTTCCACGACGCACCTACAATCGCCTCCAGCGACGAAGAAATTATCATCAAAAATCCGGAAACCCCTAAGGAAAATAGCAAGAATAGTAGACATGGTCGTGCATCCTACATATCAAGCGGGATGAACACCCTCTATGATGCCGACAAACAACAACTTCCCAATAGCCCTCCTCAAGATACATTTGACAATTTTGAGAGGAAAAATAGGAAGAGCACGAAGAGTTTACGCGCTTCCCATCTCAATACAAATATGGAGACAGTTGTTGATGAGGAGGCGCCAGCAACTGCGACGACCTTGGGTGAAGATTCGGTGCACTCAGTTCCGGGCGTGTTGCCTGAGATTCCAAGGACCTCGCTTGTTGAGGAGATGAGGGATCATGCTATGTGAGGGAAACGGGAGCCTCCCGAAAGGAAGTTTTGGAGGAAATTTGGGGAAAGAAAAAGAACATCTCCGCTATTTGGATCGCGCTGAAATGCGTAACCTTTTAGTCTCATATATCCGTATCCTGAAGTGCTTATACAGCACTGGCCGGAACATATCTGGTCAAGATGTTGCTTGACGACCTCCTTAATTGGTGGGGTCTAATGCAGGGAAGGGGGTGTGAGTTGTATTTATTGGAGTGAACCAAAAGCCACCAATTTTTTGGCCGAGAAGTGAGGGTTACGAGGATCTGGAGTGGAATGGGTGAAGGCGTAATTGGTGGAGCCGAGGAGAAGTGAAAGAGTGTGAGAAATGAATGATAACCTAGGGAATAGGATTTGATAATAACTTATAATACAACTTTAATTTACTACAATCTTGTTGTTCTTGTTTGACATCCGTTATCTCGTCAGTAGTGATAGACTAGATTGTCAAGACTCCCGGCGGACAGAAAAGTGACAGTAAATAGATATTCGTACCTGCCTCCCTTGTTCTCGTTGTTTCAACTCTGTAGGATAATTGCAGTTAATTGCTCCAAGTATCTTAGTCAATAGTTTTAATTATCTCAATCATCTAGAGTAATTACCTTGAATTACCTAAGATAGATGGGACAGTGGTTACGTAGGCAGGTACTATTTACTGCCACTTTTTCTATCTACCGGGAGCAAGATCAGACAGAGCATTGCCACACTTTACCACTTTTTTTACGTAGTAAACTCATCCTCCAAGTCATTTGACTCACTGTTGCACACAACCATTGGGGAGCCCCTTAGACTTGTAGATCTGGAAAAAATTCACACATTCACAGTACTGCGGTGTAAATAAATCTGTACCATGTATCCAACCTCGCGAACCTAGCTAGAACTCCTCTCGCCTAACCCTCAACAAACCCCCTGCCGGAGACGCAAAAAGGGGGAAATAATGAAATCCCCCACATTCCACAAGTTTCCCCAACTTCGATTCGATATCCGCGCCCTCATCTGGGATATCGCCATCTCAAATCTCCCACCACGAGTGATTTACGTAAGAGAACAGAAAGCATCCGAGTACCCAGGCCAATCCTCTCGTGTAAGAAATGATTGGACTATCAATACTCCTCCTCCAATTATTGAACCACTTACCTTTTCTAGAGAAGAGGATGGCTATCATGACTGAACAGGGGGAGGAAACGTTATTCGCGCACGTCAGAGAGTGGGGGAGAGTCCGGACTTGGTTTGAATGTGCAGGGAGAGATTGGCCTATACGGCGGGGATTGATGGGTACGAGTTCTGCGTATGAGTCTCGGGATGGGATTGAATTTCTAGATGAGGAGGCGTGGGGTAAGGAGGTTGTTATGGGTTTGAGTATGGAGATGTCGTTGAGAGATATCCTTTACTATCCTGAGACCGATTATTGAATTTCCTCCCAGATTTGCCGCTCCTCACTCTGGAGATCACCCGGATCCGTATGATCCCAAGTACTGCTACACGATGAGGTCTTTGGGCCTGGGTTGGGTGATGGTTGAATACCATACCTCCCCTAAATACCCATTTCCTTAAATTTTCGCATCTTCGCAATCCTAACGAGATATAGAATTCTTCCCAAAAAGCCCACGCGAGCAGCTCTATGGATATCCCAAGACCTATCCCATCCCAAATCCTCTCCTCGTCTACAGAGAATCTTCCCTCCTCGCCTCTCATTCCTACACACTCATAATTTTCACAATCCCACTCACTACCAACGAATCACTTCAACCCCCAAAAAGATATCCTGTTTCACAACCAAGTCACTCTACCCTCGATACATAAAGAAGATTATAAAATGGTGCAGAGACTAGCCATAGGAAGATCTCACAACGACGAGTTTATTAATACCTTTTGTGTGCCTGCAGTAATTTATACTCTTTATCTATCTAGGGACGTAAAGGAATTAATACTCGTTACTGAACTCGAAACCTTGACAGTGAAATGCGAGGGAAAGGAAGAATTGGATATTGTTCTCATAAACCCGGATATATTGACAGATGATAGGAGGGGAAGGATAGCGGAGAGACATGGGACATTTCCAAACCTGACAGAGAAGGATGAATATATTTTGACCATGTCGAATGGTATAGCTGGGGCTTCGAAGTGGATAGAAAGTCCTGAAATGATAACTCATTATCTTGACTTGACGAGGGAAGATTTGGTGGGATTTTGGGCTAACGATTTAGAGATCACTTCACTTGAAGAAAAAAGGATCGTTCTTGAAGTGATAATTGTGAACACTGTTGCCATTGTGCTTGTTGGGTTATTGATATTGAGTCATCAATTAAATGGTTCAAATTCTAACTATGTAGTTGTTTTATACTTTAGTACTAAAAAATCATCAAATCAATCGAGTATTTCACGTCTTCTCACTTAACTAATGTAGTAGCATAACTGGTCATTTCCATCCGAGGTCTCACTGAAATTCAGATCAGATGAACTGCAACTAGGCCATCTAGTAGCCACCGTCCGTTGCTCACCACAATCCCAATTACCAAACATCTTGGTGCAGGAGTGCACAGTGGCTCCAGAAATCTAGCACTTATTAAGAGACATGATATGATGTTAACAGCGCTGTTGTTCTGACTATAATTCCTACCTAACTCACCTGTCCATCAAACATTGAAAACCAGAAACCAGCCCAGCAATGGCTTCCTTATCTCGATAACCCAGGAAACACCCACTCACGCAAAGATGTCAATTTCATTTAGAGAGGAGATTTTCTTCATTTTCAAAGCATCCTACATCCCAACTCTCATCTAACAACACAAACCCCCTCTAATTCCAAACAAAAACAACATACATACACATCCCAATTTCAGGAATATGCAAACCAACCCCACGCCTTCCACATTGGTTCTCCCCTCGATTAACGGCTTTTTATACATGCTTGTTTATGGTACATTTGGTTCTTGGCTCTCGTGACGGCGTGAAAGGGAATTTACTCGTTGATCTTGGCGAGGAGTCTGAGGGATACATGGTGAGTAAATTGTTGGTGGAGTTGGAAAGGGGGATGACTTACTCATAATCTCTGAATAGGGAGTATTCGACATCTCCAACCTTGACTGGTGATCCTCCGTACTGTTCGTAGCATGTTAGCAGATGGTTCCTGCAGACATCCAGGTACCATCTCCAAATCCCCAAGTAAAAGAAACCACCGGCTAGCGTTCATCACCCGCAAATCCAAACATCATCACAAATCCACCTCTCGAAATCCCAACGCACTCCATCAATCCCCTCGCAGTCCAGTCCATCTTACAACCCACGCAACACAAAAACAAAAAAAGAAACAAACACCCAACATACCTGAGGAATCAAAACCTTATCACCAGGAGCAACACTACACTTAACCCTCTTCCCCTCCTTATCCAACCCACCCGGTCCAACAGCTAACACCTTCGCCTCATTCAACTCCTTCACCGCGCTCTCCGGGAGGAAGATGCCACTCGCAGTCTTCGTCTCGGCCTTGATGCGTTGAACGAGCACTCGGTCCAGGAGTGGTGCGAGGGACTTGATGGATTTGAGAGCGGTAGACTGTTGTTTTCTAATTAGCAAACTGGTTTTCTCCTTCCTCCCTTCCACCTTCCCTCCCTTGTTTTTGTCCTTGCAGATGCTGGGTGGTGATACAAAGGAGGGATGGGTATTGATGGATGGGATCGGTTCGGAATCAGGGAAGGTGAACGTACCATCTTGATGATTATTTGGGTGGTGAAGTACTGGGGGTTAGAGAGATGCGATTGGTATGATATGCGTGATGTGTAGATGGTGGTTTGTTTGGTAGAGAGAAGATTGTCAACATGGAAGTTCTCGAGCTTCGAAGAGCTTCTGGATACTTTTTTGCGACAGGGGTAACAAGCCGAGAGGCCGCTACACGTGACTTTAGAAATGTGGGGAAACGAAAGGTACCACCCCCCCCCCCCTTCCTCGTGAAAGTATACTCAGTTAAAACTCCTGTTTCAACTCGAGTCGATATCTAAAAGACTTTGTCATTTCCTAAATTCCTCAACAAAACCCACCCCCTTTCTGAGTCAAGTAAACAGGGAATCAACATCAACATCATGGACAGACTTGTTTCAAGGATATCTTTCGCTCAATGCATTAAAAATGAGTTATAACTCGCAAACGGCTAATTGAAGCCACGCTACTACGCAAGAGAAAGCCGCCGTCATCTCATCAAGAGCCAGAACCAAAGTTCTTCAACTGTACAGTCTACCGTCTATGTGAACACCCCGCCCGCTTTCTACCCATACTCACATTGTCGGATAACAAAATATACCCGGAATATAAACCCAACCTAGCCTTGCCCATTTCCTAAACACCATGATACTTTCCATTTCTATACAAACCTCTCCTCTCCCCTCCTCCTCCATACGAAGAAGTAACTCATGACTTTGCAGGTGGTGCAGCTGGTGCGGCAGGAGGCTCAAGAGTATGGGTATGTCCTGGGGCGGGAATAACCGCTCCTCCCTCCTCTTGTCTGCAAATTACAGCTCCTTGTACCCATGGGTCTGCTATAACTTCTGCCATGGTGGCTCTCTTTTTGGGGTCAATCGTCAACATGCGAGAAATGATATGTCGGCTTTCTCTTGGAAGCAAACGCATCAGACGCCATGGACCTTTGATAATCTCTGCTTTCTTCTCCGGCGCGGGGGCTGTAGCAGTTGCACCATTGCCGTTTGCGGTGGATGCTCCTGGGGTATCAGTACTTGGTGTTGGGATTGCGTCTCTGGATGGAGTATCTAAATCTGTCGTTGATTTAGATGGAGCCGGAGTATCCGACAGTCGCTTCATGTCGGTTCCAGGAGATGGAGTTGAAGCGAAAAGTTTATAAGAATTGTCTGTCATGCGCGGCATCTTCCAGGGGAAACGCCTCAATGACATACAACAAAATATTATTGCTAGCGACCAGATATCGGTAGGTTGAGGGTCATATTTTCTCTCGTCATAAACCTCAGGCGCAAGATAGGGATCAGAACCAACAATTCCTATTGTTTGTGAGAATGGTGAGTACAGAGGGATAATGATAAAACTTACCGGAAGCTAGTACAATGCCGTTCTCGAAAGGATACTTGAAAACACTAGCACTTCCAAAATCGATGATTTTCATAATCCCATGCTCGTTCACAACAACGTTATCAAGCTTCAAATCCCTGTGTGCTAATCCCATGCTGTGCATGTAGGTGACTCCACTGAGTATCTGTAGAAAAGCACAGCTTATTTCCTCTCTCGACATTTTCCCGGTCATAACAATTGCAAAAAGGTCGTATGGGGCGTATTCCATAACCTCGTACCATTTCCCCTTCTCTTGGACAATATCTAATGATTCGATGATATTACCATGGTGTAACGTTGAACCGACACAAAACTCGGCTGTGACCTTCTTGTTGTATTCCTTCTCCGTCTCATATGAATGTCTCGCCCTGAACTCCTTCACCGCAAAAGTTGTATTATCACTACTCCTCTTCATCAAACGCACAGATCCACCAGCACCCGCTCCAAGTACCTTCCCGAATTTCCCATACTTGGACGTTAATCCGTGATTATCATCAAATGGTAGTTGCTGTGTATTTTTGTGATGGGGTGGTGTTTTCGTGCCGGACTTTATTGAACGAGAAGGAGATGCTGACCGCTTTGCTTTGGAGGATCCGCCAATCTTCAAAAATCTCTTAAGCTCAGACATCGAACCGCCATGCTTGGTATGAATAGTCGCAGAACTCTCATCGTTTTTTGTACTTCCACCAAAAAATGACCGTCGCTTTTCTCCGTCGTCTGCCGTACTTCGGGATGATCGGGGGAGCGAAGATGACGAATTTCCGGTTGTCCGTTGTTTTGAATTCAATGCTGTAAACTTGAATCTTGGGTCGATAGCGTCCAGGTTTCTTGATTGTGGAGGTCTCTTATGGGCAGCGTATGGATCATTCAAGTCGCCTGCTGGTGTAAAAGGTCTGCTAAATGTTTGTCGACTTGGACTCTGTTCTCGGGAGACAGGTACTGAGGATGCGTGAGTACTCCCAGGTCCTATCGAGAAGGCTCCTCGATGTCCATAATGTGAGCTTGATGGTTCTGTTGATTGGGTTGCTGGTCTTGTAACTAAATTCCCAGAAGAGCCAGGTCGGGAATCGTCAAGGTTTGTCGTCGTAGGTGATGTTCCGGAGGTACCGGGAGGTGATATTTGGGCGCTCGATATTTGGGTGGCCACAGCTGCAACTGTCTCATCCGCCTCTACCTTTTGCAGAGGCGCACCCTTTGTACCCGTAGTTCCCTCCACAGCGTCTCGCGATCGTGTTGCCGCAGGTGTGATCGGTGGTGAGTGCATCGAATGTACTCGGGGGCTTTGATGCGGTGATGGCCGTCCTGAGGAACTTGTGTGTGTGTTGTGACGACTGGGATCTCGAGAACTATCTTCGTTGGAGGCGACCTACGAGAAACATCAGTAGTTGTTCGAAAGAAATCCAGAAGAAGTACGAAAAGAAATATATGCCAACACGTCAACGCCGCAGAGTGGGTCGTATTCAGGAGGTTTAAATCGGTAACAAGTGGGGGTGATCCTAGGAAGGTACCATCAAGGCATTAAACGATGGAGGGCCGGTATGCCCAGGAAAATCCACAAAACTCGTCCACCGTTCCATGAAATATTATGTCACTGAACAGAGACAGCAAAGACATTAATCCACCATTGTCCTTGCCTATCGCTACGCCTAGTCCGTGTGGAGCGGGAGATATATGGAAATTACAACGTACCCTGGACGCAGGTAGAGAGACTGGCTCAAAAGCAAAGTTGCTCATTCGTCGTTCTTGCAGTCGGGGGAGGTTCAGCGCTGAGGCGGCACTTTTCAGTGTTTCCACCTCTTTACCATACGTATTGCTAGTTGTATCTTGCGAGGAGAGGGTGGCATCGAGGGCATCGATATGGGCAGGCTCTATCTCCTGGTCGACAGAAGCGAATCGGACCGCGAGAGTTTCGTCCGGTTTCTTGGTTTCGGGAGGAGAGGAAAGGTCGGTGCTGGGTTCGACATCTAGGAATAAACAAAGGTATTGTCAGAATGTGATTACAATCCAAAAGCACGGAGACTCGAGGCTCGAGAATTGCGCATTGGGAGGGGAGGGTAAGCTCCACGGTACTTACCAATCGGACCTGCTTGAGGCTTGCTCTCTGGCACCGGTGTAGTCGACATGGTGTTTGGAGTTTCAATGGAGTTGGGAATACCCCGACCAACACTAGGAGATAGGTAAAGAAGATCCTCGTGGGAAGGTAGATTTCCGTGGGGATTTGGTGTTGGTTTAATCTTGGTCGAAGATTGAAGAATTGGAGTTCGAGTAATGGTGGGGCTTTACTTGTAAGTGGTGGTTGTGAGCATGGAACCT
Organism: Hymenoscyphus scutula; assembly: GCA_001399465.1. Lineage (NCBI taxonomy): Eukaryota > Fungi > Ascomycota > Leotiomycetes > Helotiales > Helotiaceae > Hymenoscyphus > Hymenoscyphus scutula. The sequence continues at coordinate 59,938 of LKTO01000194.1, forward strand.
TCTTGGGCCGGAAGTACTGGGGATGGATGATGGCACCATGGGATGCAGGATGCAGGTGCCCCGATACAGAAACGCCAATCGAGAGGGTGCGATAAGGTGGAATAACTCGTAATTGCTTGCTGGTGGTGTTGTTGCTGCTGCTGCTTCCAATCAATTGGGGTATTATGTTTGTTGTTTTGTTTAGACGAGTTTTGATAGAAAAGCTCTGCTCTGCTAGTAAGTGAAAATAGTGGCAAAGAAGTTTCTTCTAGGTGCAATGACGAACCGAAGTAACGATTCGGGAGGCGGAAGTTCGGCGCCGTTTTTTGCGAGCGCGCGACATCCGTCATAAGCGAGACCAAAGCTTCGTTTTTTTGAAGGCAAGTGCTTCTTCCATGGTCAACAAGATTAAATTCACTACCTACCTATATTGTGCTAGAATATTAGCCCTAATCCGGAATTATATTGGTTGCAGTCTCTTCTTGAGTTCCAGACTTTTTACCCACTCTTTCCCTCCTCTCCATACAAACCCCAGCATTCCACAACGGTTTATCAACAGTCAAACTCGGTGGATTCGGACTGATGCAGCCGGATTTGTCCACGACTCTCCACGAGCAAAACGTGGTCGTCAGTGAGTCAACTGAGTCAACTGGCCGCGGAACCCACGCCTTTTGCAAATGCCGGCCTTTGATTGCTGAGCCAACTCCACTGTTTGTTAGAAGGCCTTCGTATTGTATATAATTGTATTCCTAGGAATCGAAAAGAACTGGTTTGTATCCCTGGATTCAATCTATTTAAAGCGCTTCTTTTCTGCTTCTAGATGCAAATCCGGTTGCTTAAGTGTTTGAAAGTGCCGAGGCTTTGAGTTTTCGGTAACCCTTAGAATTCCCCGCCGCTTTCGGGTTTTCTAGAACATCTGCCAGTCAGCATTTGAAGCAGGGTTAAAAGAAAGATATAAGAGATGCGGCACAAGAAAATATGCAAGCATCCAAAAACATGTGCTTTAGAAAACCGATCTTCTCTGCTGTAACAGGTTAAACCATTCTAGACCATGGATATTGTACAATATAAAAGTACAAAAAAATACAAGTTGGACTTTTGCCACGTTGTATATCCATATGAGCTATTCCCAACCAAAAACGCCACTGCCATGATGATGCAAACGAGTACAAACTTCCGTGTGGCCTTGGAAGATGCAGATACACTCCTCCTCTCATACAAGTTGTACATTGCATGTCCGTCCCAAGAGTCTAGGTCGGACAGGCATTCGAAGCCGAGTCTTCAAACCCCCCTAATCAAGAAACGTAAAGCTGTCGTCAAACCTACGACCCAAGATCGTTCCCCATTTTCCAATCCTCCTTATGGCGTAATGGCGACACCAACAGTCTTGGCCTGTGCAACCACACACTTGGCGATGCCCTCGAGACTCAATCCGCTCAATCTCAATTCGCTCTGCTTGATCTTCGCAATCTCATACACATGCTTAAGACTGATCGTCCCAACAATTGTCGCGCCCGTTTTCCCTTTCAGCTTTCCTTTGACCGGTTCGACTTGCGCCGCACTGAGCAGTAGATATGATGTTGTTGGTGTTCTGACCTCGAAATGAAAGGTTCGATCGGGTCGGACTGTAACGCGAACTGGTGTTGGAACCCCCGGGGTCATATGAGCGGTTCTAGCATTGAATTCCTTTGTTGAAAGGTTAGTACATGTCAATTAATAGCATGCGAATCAATTGCGAGGAGTACTCAATTGGTAGTGGAGGGTTGGTGTTGAGAGAAGAAAGACGAGCATACCTTGCAAAAATCCATGGACTTCACACCTTTACTTCCCAAAGCAGGACCAACAGGTGGACTAGGACTTGCTTGTCCAGCTCCAACAATCAGCTTGACCACCTGGTCCTTAACGGCGCGTGCTTTTGACATAGTGAGGTAGCTGGTTTGTTGGTTGACTTGAAGCTCTAAACAATTGGATATCCGAAAATCCACAGCCTCGCGGGTGCGCTAACCATTTTTGGAAATCACATGATGAGTCCTTCTCCAAATGTTTCTTCCCGGTTATATCTAAACTAAGGGCATTTAAAAACCTGTAAGAATCAATTGATCTCTTGATTTTATGGTTCAGAGAGAGGACTTTCCTTATTTCCGAAAAAGGCGGCTTCCAATAAGTCTGCGGTTTGCTCCCAGCCTGCTTCTCCAGAAACCTCGTCTCGATATTGCAAGTGCTCTCACCCAATGAAAACATGTCCCTTCCAATGGAGTTCCAACAGATGCAAGCCATGATGCAGCTTCGATGCAGCTTCGAATGCCTTTCTTGCTAAATTTTCCCCAATGGTTCTTGAACCTGAAGGTGCCCTTGGAAATGTCAGCAACAAAAATATGGAGATTTCCAAGGGTCAAACCCTCATACACATTTCCAAAAATACGATACTTAGGACTGGCCCTCCCAAAGGACGTGATTATGATTGCCTCAAGGCCAATTTCGGGGCTCGAGGTAAAAATATTCTCATTGAACCACCCCCGTAATATCCTCAACTCATTCTCATATTCTCACTCGAATATTTTGACTTCTCCTAACCCGAAGGCTACAAAGGCATCCTACAAGACCCAGCTTCATTGAGTTTGGACTCCAAAGATTTACTCCTGATACACTCCTAAAAACTCTCCCATACCATCGTTTTTCAATTCCGGTCATTCAATCAGTACACTTAACGAAGGTGTCACCACTCGCCGTACCAAAATGTGAAGTTAGACTGAGCTTCTCAGCTTCTGAAAAAATAGGGGTTTAATAACGAGATCGTGCCAAGTGCCCTATCGGTTTAACAAAAATAAGCTTAAAAGTACAAAGTTATGTGGTGGAGGGCATAAATTGACTTACAACCTATATATAATGTCCACTTGCCAATATACGAAAATCTACGTAAGAACTATGAACTGAGAAATTGAAAATTTGTTGTTGAAGAAGTTGAGTTAACTAGAAGTAGTTCTCCATTTTTGTATGTTATAAACAAGTATTCTAAACAGCAATGCTAATTTCGTTGGCATCATACTAGTAACCACCACCGCAGTACGTAGGAGCGATCGGAGGAAGAGCAGCGGAAGCGGAGACGAGACTTAGTGAAACAAGAACCGTAAATGCAAACATTTTGTATCGTAGAAGATATCTTTGTGGTATTCAGAGAGAAGGCAAGTTTCAAGATAGGCTACGCGTAGCTACTAGTCCGTAGGAAAGTAAGTAGAAAGTTCATCTAGGGAGTATAGTTAAGAACTAGTTAATAACTTCTTATTGGTTTAAGACTAAAGGAAGCCTGGCTATCTTTTTTACTACTCTATTCGAGCTACTGGCGTTCTTTGCCACGTATAATTTTTGCTATCCGTCAATACTAATTGATAAATGGAATGATAGCAAGTACCTAAAATAGTCGTTAGACAGTATTAGGTTCATCACCCAAGAAATAATGCTTCTTCATCCTTGGGTTGCCTCTCAAATTATACAACAAAGGAGTCTAAATCCGTGTGAAACCCCCTTAGTTCTTACTAGAACTTGTGCATTGGCCTGTGAAATAAAAATTATTGAGACAATTTTCTCGTCTTCTTAAAAATTGGAACGGCTCATTGAAGTCACTCGCTCACCCTGAACCTTCTTGAACAATCCTATTTCAAAGAGATTAAAGTGGTAGCAAGAATGTTAATTCTAGAATTAGTAGGTAGGACGCAGCTCTCACGACACACACTTAAACACACTCGTTCTTGTTCTAAGTTTCGTCAATACTTGAGTCTACTCAACACATAAGTTATTCATAGAAGATAGAGATCTGATAAGCTCAGTCGTTGTCTGTCACCTTGCTTTTACCTGTAGTAAATTCTCAGGTGTGGCACCAGCAAGTTCAACATCATCGCGGAACCAAATGTGTCCATTTCTCTACAGCCTTCAATCGATGTAGAATTGCTGCCCAAGTCTCCTCTTACCCCTTGGGAATCCCGCACACAAAGTCACAACTCCTCCCCAACTAAGTCAAGTGCATGTGTTTGTATGTCTTTGAATTCAGCCCAGGCCGTAATAATTCTAAGTTCTGTATCTCGTACATCCAAACATCAAAAATCAAAAAAATGTCCCCACCCGAGGAAATTCAAATCCCGTACGCCTTCAATCAAACACACTCAACCCATTTATGCGACTGGGGAACGACGGAATCCTTGCTTGGCAACTTGAACCTTTGCTGCGGCGACTATTGGAGAAGAGAATTAGCATTGCGACTTCGAGGAATTTTAAAAAGGGGGGGGGGAAGATAATGGAGAAAGGGAAGCTTACCAGTGGCGGCGGCCTTGGGGTCCTTGAAACCACATCCGGTCTTGCCAGCTTGGAGAGCAGCGGCCTCGGCGGAGCAGACGCCTACGGTTGGGTTACCGGCGCAGCATGCTGAAGAGCAATCAGCGTTGGAAGTGCATCCTCCGGTGATGAATCTGGAACGTGGGTTAGCTTATGAACTTGGGATGGATGTTGGGAGGAAGTTGAGACTTACTGAGCGCCGTTGGCAGCTCCGACGTTCTTAGCACCGGCAACGTTTGGGGTGACAGCGAGAACAGAGGCAGTGACTGATAACAAATTAATATCCCGCGTTTTTGAATATCAATGAGGAAGAACTTACAAGCGAGAACAACAGCGAGGCTAATGCGAACCATATTTGCGGTATTGAAAGAAGGATTGGGATTTGAAAAAAATCGAGTGAGTGTTTTAAATATAAAGGCTAAAAAAGAACGTAATGCAAAAATAAGGAACGATAACCAGATCGTGAAAAGAAAGTAAAGATTGAAGGATGTAGAATGAGGATGAGATGAACCAAAAAAGAATCGTCCAAACCCTCCATCTTATACCCCTCTCCTCAACCGCCCATCCAGTTCATCCCAAGACAAGATTTGCCTCACCCCCTCCCCTCACCCATCAAGCCCTCTCCTTACCAAAACTCACACTGGAAGATTCTCAGATCACTATCTCAACCATGGTACACATATCACTATTGACGCATCCCAAGTTTCGACAGGGGCACCCCGTGTTAAGCGATCTTGGAGGTGTCTGATCGCCGCAGTCGTCGCGCTTCTGAAAAAATATGGGGAAATCCCATTGCGGCCGCCAAAGCTTCGTATCCTCACCTGCACACCGATCGCCTTTCTTCCGAAGGGTCGCTGTTGGTCGGAAAATGGGCCATTGCGAGTTTATTGTTTGATCTCCATGTCAAACTACAACGATGCAAGCGAGGGCTCTTGACAACCTCTCCGGCTCGATCCAATGCAGACATGCTGTGCGCCAGCGCCAATGTGATGTGAGGCTCAGCTGCCGGCACCCGAAACTCTGTGGATCTTTCATATTTGGGCTCCCTTGCCCATAATGAAAGTGACTTTCGAGAAAGAGCCTCAGCGCATAAAACGCTGTTTAGAGGTTAAGGTTACTTTATCAGGAAGTGCATAAGCAGATCATATTACAATCTCGTACGGCCTATCAAAAAATCCAGGACGTGGACCAACACTGAACAACTTCTCAAGCTCCAAGAAATCGCAGCTTTTTTTCTTCTTCTTTTCTTTTTTAGAAAACTCAGGAGAGATCTATCGGCTACTAGTTTTTGAAAGATTATAGTATTTTCTGCTCTTACTTATTAATTTATCAAAGTTTCAAGACGGTGTCTCGTACTCGTACCAAAAATCCGCCTCTCGAACCGTCCCTTGCGAAGTCAAGGGTTCAAGGTAAAGATCCTAGAAAGCGGGGAAAGGAAAAGGAAACCTCGTCTCCGAATTAGGAAACTCCTTAAGATGTAACCTAGAGTCTCTAGAGTACTATTAAGATTACCTTCTTCTGAACCTGTCTTAACGTAGTCGTATCGAGTAACAACATAGAAAGTTTTAATGCAGAATAAAATCTACCGAGGCTTACTTACTTGACAAAGCTATTATTCAACAAGTTTAAAGGTGGTTTTTTTTAATAGACATTTGTTGAGTTAAAACGAGGAAGGGAAGGCTGTCTAGATAGGTGATCTTACTTGTACTCTAGGGGGAGATCCGAAGTACCCAACCCAGCCTCTTTAGCTTTACCTTCACTCATTTACGGAATTAAATGGCACCTCATCGGAAGCTCCACTCTCTATAGGACAATTTAGAAAGCTAAGTTTCGCGAGTCTTATTCGCTAAGGAGCCGCCTGTCTATAAGGTAATGCTGTGGTGCTATAATAGTAGGCAGGGTACAGACTTAATAGTTCAATTACTCCATATTATTACCTTGACTCGCCTTACCTCTCCAATCTCTACCTTCATAAAAGTTTTTACTTTAAAACACTAGTACTCGAGCAAGAACGAAGCTTAATACCAGTCTAACTCTTACGAGTACAAGTAGCCCATCCCAAAACCTCACATTCAGGCTAAACATGCGAAGATGAACGGACACCCGCACTCGAGGACTGCCGATCGATCTGCTCCCTAGATAAAACGCAAGGAAACCTCAACCACGTATTGAATAAAGTGACATTGCAACGAGCCATAAATGTGACTTTCTGGATTTCTTTCCTTATACCACAACTAAGGTAGCGAGTATGCGACTTCGACCATCGCGTCTTATGTACTGCCACCCCCCAAATAAACCCATCATCAATCAATCAAAGCCCTCAAATATTTACAAATTCCACACCCCACTCCCACCCCACTCACCTCCCCTCAAGCCCTAAACCGCATAGGCGTCGTCCCATTCACATAACTGACCCACCCCTCAAACCCCTTCGACTTCCCCGCCACAACATCCAACGCAAACTTCCCCTGCGTACCATGTCTAGTAAAAGCAGTAGCAACACTCGTCTTCGTCGTCGGCGACGCAGTATTATGCGCCCACCCAATACTCGCACCCGTCTCGGTAGTATCAAAAGTTGAGCCATCGGTCGCGATGCATTTGGAGCAGAGGAAGGTGTAGGTGTAATGGGTGGCGTTCGTGTAGGTGCCGTTTGCGATGGGGTACATGGCGAAGGAGCCTTTGGCTACTGGGGGGCTTCCGTAGGCGCTGTGTGAGTGTTAGAATGAATATCAAAACATGGTGTTTTTGTTTAGGCAGTTCGAGTCACCATACCTGGTTTTGCGGAAGGAGGCGAGGAGTTTGTTGCTGTTTGGCCATGCGGCGATGAGGAGGGCGTTTTGGGTCATTGGTCCTCCGAGAGAAATTCCGGCCCAGCCTGTTCCTTGTCCAATGATCAGACCGATGAAATCCGTGGTTGATGTTGTGGAGAGGGCGACGCCAAATGTGACTTTGGGGTCGACTCTTGCAGAGAAGGTTATTCCAGAGCCCTTTTCCGTATAAGTGACAGCCGCTGCGCCGAGGGCGAAGACGCCCGCAATTACAGTGGAAAGAAGCATTTTGATAACTTGATATGCGTATCAAATTTCAGCAACTTGTCAGAAAGCTTCAGAAAGAGAAGTTCTGATTGCAACTCAGGGTTTTAAGTATTTCCGAGTCTCGACTTTCGAGGGTTCTTCCAGACCGATGGCTGATATTTATAAAGAAAATCCAGGCCTGCCCATTCTCATTCCAATGTATCTGAAAGATAGCTGAGGTCAAGGTTCAATTTGCCTGTGATCATCCCGTTACTCCCAATACCACTCTAGAAATTGAGAGCTATTTGTTTAATTGAGCTTCAACATCCTGTACCAGGCAAACAAGGCTGGACGTGGTGGTTGGAATAAAACAGATTGCAAACACCACGAACGCGATTGGACAATTGAGAGTTAATGTGGACGACTAGTCCGCATCTCAATTAAGGTTAAAACATAATTGCCACATCTGCCGTTCTCGGGAATGCTCGTCTGGATTCAAAGAGAGTGACAGTTTAGCCTAGAGGGCAACCAGCGAATCGCAAGCAAATGACCAAGGCATATAATAAAGTGGAATAAATCGGCAATGCAAGATCACTTGTACCAAAGGAAAGAATCTTAGATCGGAGATGGTTATTTCGCCCCAGGTACTAGAACGGGCATTGCTTGTGCAGCAATTCGAATGGTGAATGCTGGGAAAGACTCGATGTTACACAAAATGGAATAGAAACAAAAAGAGATAACGTATTCTTCTCGTGCCTAATTTCAAAACAGCCAATCTATACCGGTCATCGAGGACTTCCTCGGACGAAATGGGGTGTATCCTGGTGTGAGGAACTTGAGGGGTAAATAAAGTATTTTCAACACCGAGGCAGGGTAACTTATTCTGGTATCGAGCAAATTTGACAGGATGGGCCAACCTCGCTTCTTTCGAACGAATTCCCATTTTCTTTTGTGGTCAAAAGGTTGTACAAGGAACAAGTAGCGACTCAACAAACTCTGAAAGTAGACAAGTGTATCATGCTGTGCACGTGAGCTGCTTTCTCACAGAGAAACCAGCCCGCCTGCAAACAGGGTACCTACCTGATATCTGTACGTCGATGATGACCGGAGTCCCGGTGAGTCTAGAATGGGCCAGAATGGGAATTTGATGCGAGGTTGTATGAAAGTCCAGGTCCGTATGTATGTCCCAGTGTATGAAAGAATATATATGATGGAAAATAGTTAATTGCCGAGTCGAGAGATGAAGGTGGAGGTTGATATCAAGTATTCGGTTTGGGAGGAAGAGCAGACTGCGCAAGGACTTGGAGTCTTCCATGGATGACCTCCGGAGGAGGCTCGTTGAGATGCATCCTCGGACTGGTGCCACCACCATAGGTGACCGACCATCAAGTAAGCTTTTCGGAAATTGCCTTCTCAGGTCGGGTTGAGCTTTGTGGAGGAGCCCCGGCTCGTGCCATAAAACGGAAGGAGCTGCTCGGCCTCTCAACAGAAAGGCAATTGTCAGCAACCTGACTTTCCTTCGATCCCCTCATCAATCAACAACTCAACACCAAAATGTCCAAGTAAGTCGTACCTTTTTCTGCTTCAAATGCCGTCGATTTAACGTGAACTAGCAAACCAGCCCACCCCGCCTTTGCGCACTTCCCAATTGCCTTCGTGACTCTCGCAGGCCTTCTCGATATCTTCCATGTCGCAGCAACATCCCCTCTCACCTCGAAATATGTGCAAGCCGGTGTGAAGTCGTTGGAGCTTCAATTGCCTCTCGAAATCATCCCTCTCCTCTCCTACTACACCACCATCCTGGCCATCGTCTTCATGGTTCCGGCAATCCTCAGCGGCGGCAGTCAAATGCTTCCCTTGATTCAACGTGATGGCTTTGGCACGAAGAAGGTCAAGACAGCTCTCGCACACGCGGGCCTCAACGATACGGTTATGGTGATGTTGGTGTACAACTGGTGGACCAGACGGAATGTGGAGGGTTTCGCGCCAAGCTCAATCAACTTGGCCGTCAGCTCTACTCTGGCTATGCCGGTGGTCTTCTTTGCCGGTGCACTCGGGGGAGAGCTTGTGTATACACATGGGATGGGTGTTGGCCGGGCAAGCACTGGGAAGGGCAAGGGCAAGAAGGCTCAATAGAGTACCCTGGGAGAGTTTGATATCGTTCGTTGAGATGGATCTCGAAGTGGACTCGAGGCTCCGGTGGTTAACACGAGCCAGCCAGTCCAGTGCATTTACTCTAGAGTGGAGGGGAAGGTTGCGGTGGGGTCATAATGTACCTGTGCTCATGGGCAATTCTGCTACAACCATTTTTGTGCCACAAAATTGAGAGAAATACAATTAGAAAGTTTTGAAGAGTTTCGATATACTTGTATAAAACCATGAAAGTTGTTGGTGAATAACTCTGGTTTTTCCTGTTCCAGTATGATATTGAACAACCCTGTCGCCTTTGACAGCGAAGCTTTTCTGACTGACGTACTTGGGGCGGCAGCGCGGAAGGAGGGGCGGATCACCTAAATTATCACCGCATTTTAAGCGTCGAGCTTTCTTCCCAACAACCACCTCAGACCACAAGCCTCAAACTAAACAAATCAAATCAACAAACCCCCAAATACCTTCAAGATGATGAACTGGGCAAAAGCAGCGTATGCTCTTTCCCTCCTCCTTTCCTAGAAACACCACAGAGAGCTGATCTTCTTTCTATAGGCTGGCCAATGTCGCCGGCACCGCAGAACCAATCTACGGCCCAGAGGCCATCCAGTCGGTAGCCAAACAGGCAGAAACGACTCCATATTCCGAGGTCAAGCGAAGTGATCTGAAGTGGGAGGCTATGCAGTCGACTAGTGTGGAAACCCAAAGTTTCTACTTAATGGCAGATAGTGGACATCTCGGTCTAGCACAGGTGATTTACAGCAATGTTGCGTACGCTCCCTCGGAGATTGGCACATGAATGAATGAACACTGACTGGGTGTAAAGCGGAATACGGACAACATGCCAGTTCAACTGCAAGGTCTTCTATCCAAAAAGCGAAAACAAGCCCATCCTTTGGTCTTCCGATCAACTCAACGACGTAGACTTCAACGAGGACAAGACGAGCTTCTATGCCGAGAATTGTGCTATTGACCTATCTGAAGACGGAAACACTTATACCATCAAATCCATGACGAACCAAAACTCGATCGTTAACCTTACCGTGACTCGAACTGCACCTGGATTCCAGGTGGGCAAGGACGGAAAGACATTCTACGGAACTGATCCCAAAGCACCATGGGGTACCATGAGACATGTCTTCTGGCCTAGAAATAAGCTGGAGGGTTCAATTATGACAAAAGATGGACCAATCGATTTCAAGGGAAAGGCTCTTTTCATCCACGCTCTTCAAGGCATGAAGCCACACCACGCAGCAGCCAAATGGACCTTTGTGAACTTCCAGGGCCCAAAATACTCGGGTATCATGATGGAATATCAAACCCCTCCATCATACGGCTCAACTATTGTCAATGTTGGCGGAATCGCCACGGACACTGAAATTATCACAGCAGGATCATCAAATTCAGTTACGCATAGTAAGGTTCTTGCTGACGTCGATAACGACTGGCCAGCTCCTGAAGCGCTCAAGATTGAGTGGAACGGAAAAACCAAGGATGGAAAGACGGTGGCGGCCGTGATGGAAGGAGCACTGGAAGAAAGACGTGACAGAGTGGATGTCATGGCCGAGGTGCCTGGTTTCGTCAAGACAATTGTGGCTAGCGCTGCTGGCACCAAGCCATATATTTATCAGGTTTGGCGCTTCATGTTCTCACTATATACATGTTCTAACCAGTCACTTTAGTATGCCCCATCTACCATTTCGCTCAAAATCAAGATCGGCGAGGAAGAGACCACCGAGGCTGGTTTCTTGTTCAGCGAGGCTACCTTTATCTGCGAATAAGAGAAGCTTAAATCATTAATTGGACGATGGGCTATGTCTTGCATTGTGGGTTTCTCATGCTATGGCGTTGAGGGAGAGGAGAGGCACACACTCGTTGGTATTTACCACACTTTTGCCGGTGGCATTGTTATGTTCAGGCACCTTGCGGCCTTAATAGAGTCTCTATTTGGGAAGACTTGAAACAAAGAATTTATGAATATGACTTATAAATGATTGCTCAACAAAGATATTTTGGAACAGTCCGTTTTGAGAATGATCACGTGATCATGAGCAACTCCCGTCCCCGGCCTTGCGTTTGCGCTTAAGTTGGTATCTACAACTTTCTCCTCTCTTCACACCATCCGCCTTCATCATCCTTCCTTGGCACTTCGATCTTAATGTTTTGATACTCTTCTCATCGAACTCCAAGCAGTCAAAGGGTGTTCACCAATCCTCCCAACCTAGACCTCGAGCAAGAAGACCCTTGCGCCGGTCCGCTCAGCAACCCCTCAACGCGCCACGAGGTGGCTGGCTGTACGACGTCGCGTCTCGCATTGCTTTCCCAACCGCCACAAACACGCAGTCACGCCTCAACTCCACCACCCATACCAACACAATGTCATCACCCTATGGCAAAGCTCGCCCAACCCTCTCTGGTAAGACGGTCAAGGGCGGCGGGGGAGTCGCAAACCGTCATGGTCTGAATGCAAACGCGCCCATCTATGGCCGAGGCAAGGATTCAAAAGGTTTAGGCAGAGGTCGAGGCAAGAAATCAACTAGACACAGGTACGTGGTTCTGATACATTGCTACTGCCTGTCGGCCCCAAGCTCACGATTGCGATAGAAAGATCGCCAAGGATACCATCTCAGGAATCAGTAAGTCATATTGGGTGTTGACCTACAAGATCGAGCAAGATCGCTAACAGGTTGGTTCTACAGCTAAACCCGACATTCGGTATGTTTGACAAGGCTACCGAATTTATCCCCGGCCCAGTATCTGAAGTGAAATCCCGATCTAACAATGGATATAGTCGTCTCGCTCGCCGTGGTGGTGTCAAGCGTATTTCGGCCATGATATATGACGAAACTCGGAGTGTAATGAAGAAGTATCTAACAAACGTACTTTCCCCTTCTTGACACTCTTTCCATCAAGTTCTAAAACTTGCCACAGTTGATGCAAGATATCATCGCCTTGGTCGACTATAGAAATCGCAAGACGATCACGGTCGCAGATGTCAGTATTCTCATTTCCTCTTCTCGATGATATCCCGGAACTAACAATGCTCAACAGGTCGTCTGGGCCCTCCAACGACAAGGCCGACCCATCTATGGCTTTGGTCCCGACTGGGTTGCCTCCAGCAAGACAGCAGCCAAATCTAAAAACGCCCGTGCCCAAGCCGAAGACTAGATACCTCCTCGAGTCGACTTTGCTTCTTTTTACGAATGTAACGAACTGATTGATAATACGATAAGGCGTTGATTGGGCTTCTACGATGGCTTGGGAATAATTTCGATTTTGACTGTCTCTACGAAGTACCGGCGTACAAGCGTGTGTTCTTGTTTTTGCTTCTGCAGCGTTCTGCCCATTTCTTTTCGAGGGAAAATGTCACATTGATATCCTTCTGGCAGGGAAATGCTGGTTGGGTGGATAATGGATGGATTATTGTATACAAGGATGGGAGGAACTATGTAAGCGGAACTGCCAAGGCATGGTAGCCTTTTTTGCGAGTAGGATGAGCGGTGATCCCTGGATGGGACTTGTATCTCCAGATAAGGAGTCGGCTGCGCGTTCTTGAACTTCTTCGTTCTCTGGTAGCGAGGGGTAGTCAATCGTTCTTGAGCTGGGCCTTGACGACCGTGACATGCTCCTTGATGACAAACCTGAATGCAAATCTTTTCCAAGGGTCTGTCCAATATTTTTTTGCCAAAATGAGAGGGGATTGAGTTCTATCAAGGCAAAATATATTGCCCCTGTTGATACAATGTATCTCGAAAGGGATCATTGAGCCTTCAGACCAAAAGCGAGAGAGGTACCTGTACTCATACAGAAAGGTGGCGTCTTTTCACAGATACGTAAAGGTAACGGGTTTATAAGAGTTGCTTAGGTTTTATTTGTGTATTGTATTGTATTCGCTTAATTTGGTGGGGATTGTTAACTTCTTTAATTCTTGTGAATTAATATATTTTTCTTCCTTTATGTGGAATGTTCGGCTATAACCAACAAGTCACCAATATCAAAAGAGTGGGTAAGTTGGTAAGGAAACTGTTCTTCCACTCCCCCTTTTCTTTGTCCTGAAATATTATTCTGAATCTCTCGTGAATCAATCTTGAAGAAGACTAGGAATCTTGTATCCTATGTCGAAATAATGCTTGATGGGGAGTTACTGACTCTGGTGGGATTCAGGATTTCTTTGTCAAGGCTGTGTTGGTTGGTATTATTGAAAGGTAAACTTCTGGGACTTGGGAGTCTGGAGTTGGGGAGGAGTGCGTTGGGATATGTGTAAATATGTGACGAAAAATGGAACGGAAAAATGGAAAATGGAAAAGTAACGAAAAGTGGTATATGACCATTGAATTTGAAGACCTGTTAGAGAGATAGAGAAATAGAGAATCGATGGTCTGTTAGAAAATCTTGTTTACTATGGAGACTTCGTGTGTATTGGTAGTTTCTGCTTATGCGTACTATTAAGGAGAAACCCGAAATATGTCTATTTCTGAGGTTTTATTTTAACGTGGTTTACCACCGAGTCGGCCACTTAAAATACATACAAAAAACGTCTGTGCAACCCTAGTAAAAATCTGTAGTTCTTAATAAAAATTAATAAAATTCAAAACTTTACTTTATTACTATACGTGTAAGCAATATTAGAAATCTTAGATACTTACTAATTATAATAGCTAAGTTATTAAAGAAATTAAAAAACCCCTATAAATACAGGGGTAATTTTAAGCGAATCGTTAGTTATAGCTAGTAAGCGTCTACAAATTTTAACATTACTTATTTATATAGTAATTAAAGAGATTTTTTAATTTTGTTAGTTATTATTAAGAATTACAGATTTTTACTAGGGTTACATAGACGTTGTTTGTATGTATTTTAAGTGGCCGACTCGGTGGTAAACCACGTTATTATATTTTACTTGTTATAGTTTCGAAGCTTTTTTAAGCAGCTTGTGAATGTCCCCCTTGAGGATATTGCATTTCAAGCGGTTCCTAATCGCGGGAGAAAGATATAGACAATCACCTGGGAGGAGAATAGTCATAAACTATTAATGATTCAGTCAGCTCTGTCGATAAAGAATCAGTCATTCGCATATAAATACCTTCTGGGCCTCGATTTCCCTGCTTTCAAATTATCCACATTACACCATTCTGACCATCGAACGTTTTTGAAATTACTATTCAGGAAGTTTTCTTAAGCAGTGAACTTGGAACATCACTATGGCTTCCTCTTCTCGGAGCACCAACCAGCATACCGACTGGACATCATTGGAAGATAAATTTCTTGGTGAAGTAGAGCATAGGATAGCCAAAGGAATGGACGAGCCCTTGCATTTAAAGTTTAAATGGGAGGATGCGCCAGGGTATATCAATACAAGAATGTAGCAAGAAGGCAAAGAACCAAAACAGCTTCGAACAGTGGTTGCATGTCAGAGTCACTTTAGGAAGAACAAGGACAAATTCAAGGCTATGGTCGTAGACGAGCTTGCTACTGCAAATTACTTTCCAGAGAGTACGTCAAATCGAGTTTCCAGGCTTGAACCTGTACTAACATATTGCAACAGGGTGTATGAAAGATAATGGAGGCTCACGTACGGATGTAGTTCAAGAAGAACCCGAGACCCGTCCAGGCATTACCGAGGCTTCTCAATTAGAGGATCCTTTGAAGTGGTCTAATGGAATAACACAATGCCTTCTAAATTTTGAGTACAGAACACGCTCATCTGTACCAGAATCGGAAAGATGGATCTGGAAGGAGGATTCTGGATGGTACTTGAATGAAAGGGGCTATGAAAACGTCTCTTCGGAACGTGCCTATTTGTGGTATGATCAAGGCCGCGAGAACGCCATTTTCAGCGTCTTGAAACCAGATCCCCAAGCAACAGAGAAACTTGTACCCCCTCGTAAGTAATCCCACTTCCTCTAAAGAACCAGAAGTAACGAGCGTGTGGAAACAGGACTAGCAAAGCAAAGACGTCGCAGCCCGTCACCGGAGGTCGAGGAAAACATTGCCCAGGGAGGAGATGTTACAGAGAAGACAGGCAAATCCAAAGTCCACCCCTATGACGAGTATGATTTCTCGTTCAACCCGCCAGTTGTTCCTCTACAAGACAGTGCTGAGAGGAGACCCCGAAGAAGAAAGAAGATAGCAAGAAGGTAGGCCGTAGCTGAGGGTCTGAATAGTGCTGTATTAGTTGGCGTGTTTGAGTAATGTTAGTCTACTGCTAGTTTGAATAGCAGAATGCGATGGTTTTGCAATAATTCCTTTTTAAATTAAACAGAATATGTGATATCATAGAACGTGAGCTACTTTCTTTTTTCTAATATTAAATGGTCAAGGTGGTAGCTGCACGCATGGCACAGCGTCCCTTGCTTAGCCATTGGTATTTCTTGTTTGTTCTTGCAGCGTAAGTATGTGAATTGAGGGGCAATGAAACAGAAATCATTAAAAAATGATAAGATTGTTCACAGCTATTCAGTTGGACTTTAGTAACGTTTAGATAATTACAGCGCTTACTCCTTCAACATGTACGGCACCTACCCCTTTTTCCACACTAACAAATTGCTTCACAACTTACACTACACAGGTAATTATGATACGAGGTGGATACTGCTTTGAAGCGTAACCAGCATACTATTTTGAATGAAACTCCAAATGCGGCACTTGAACTTTAAGACAGGTTTGCTCAAAAACCATGATAGCTAGGCAACTGATAGTCTGCAAATCTGAAGCAATACCCAGAAATTAGTAATGGGAACAGAATCAATTGTTGTAATAGCTCCAGTTACCAAAATCTTCATTACTCCATTATTATTTGTTTTTCCGTTGTTTTAGTTCTAATTTGAGATTCTAATTACAAGGCTATCCTGCTGCCACTTTGAACCAATTTGGAAATAAAGCGGGTTTATACTTAGGTCATAAGTAACATTATTTAAAGAAATGTCTTTATTCACTTGTGTTCACCTACTTCCGAACAACGAACGAACTTAATGTCACGCCCACGATGAGCTGTATGTACAACTCTATATTAAAACCAATATTGTTCAAATTATTTTTGATATCGCAATTAGCGAAATATATATACCGTGTTTAATAAGTTCAAGTGTAGCACAACCTTATAGTAAATTTCGAGTAAGTTCAACTATTATACTATATTATTCAAAACATTTCGCTTAATCAAGTAAACAAAATTAAGACTAGAACGCCTTCAGAGTATAATGTACCTACACTTATACAAGTAACTTTTCTTTAAGACGATTACTCTACAAGTTTGGATTAACCACCTTAACTAAAAGGAGCTTTACTAATTAGCTGAAATCAGTGAATATCGTAATTAGCTCTGAATAAAGTTAAGAGGCTTAGTACCCCGCAATTTATGTGAATCATAAAACACCTTGATAGTTAACCCCACCACTTAAATAACAAGACGAATAGCAAGCCAGATGTCATTACAGCCCCTACCATAGCCCTTCTCATCATGAATAGTACAGCCGATTTAACAGTGAATACCAAAATTGGCAACACTTTACTCACAGCCAGAAAAAAAACTTACATTAACCCGTCTTTGGCTTTTCCCCGAAAGACTTCCTTCCTCAAACGTTCAACAGAAAAGCAATAATCTTTCTTACCTTTCAACCCAAACAACACAACAAACAACCGATTAAGCCACCTACCACCCTGTCAACGTCCACCTACTACCTACACTTCTTTCAACACAAGGAAAGAAGAAAAAATGTCTTCAAGTTCCTTCTCTTCCTCACCCCCCGTCCGTACCCGAGCTGTCAGAACTCCTTACCACAAATGGCGAGCTCATCACATCACCTGGATGAATGATGGCCACGACCAATTCGGAAGTGTAAGTATATCCTCTCTCTCTCAAACCCAAAAAGTACCAATGCTTATACAGAAATAGTGGGATATCGTAACACAACACATGAACAACGAAGCTCGCAAGATCGGCGAACCCCAATCGTTCAACACCCCAATGGTGAAGGCCTACCACCGATTCCTACGCAAGAAGGCGGCAGAGAAGGAAGCTGAGGACGTTACGATGAAGGACGAGAGTGAGGAGGAAGTCGATACGGAGGAAGAATCTGGAGATGAGGGAGATGTTGAGGTCGAGAAGTTTGTCAAGGAGGCTGTTGTTGGGTTGCGAGAGGAGAGCGGAAAGGGAAAGGCCAAGGGCGTCTTTGAGAAGAAGGGTGCTGGTGAGAGAGCGGATATTATGAAAGTCAAGAGTGTTTTGCAGAGTGTTGAACCAGAGGGACAAAGAGGTCGTGGAAATGTTGAGATTTTTGAGTATGAGGAGGGCATGGAATGGTCAGAGGGGATGACATGGAATGGAGCTTTTATCTCAAGGGAGGCTTTTGACGCGGCTCAGTGCCTACTCAAGATGAGCAAGAGTACTATGTAAGGTGCTGAGCATGATAGGGGTTTCTGGGATCGTCTTCGGGAGTCAACGTATTGTGATATGATGATCTTGGGCGAATGGGATGTTTTCTTTCTTTTCTTTCGATATTGACAGGCACGAGGGGAAAATTCTGGGAGATTTGAATTTGTCTGTTTTTCGACGCAGGCAAATGGGGGGGTGTTGGAGTGAATGAACCTGGACGGAGCAGATAGTTATGGCTGGGCGAAGAATTTCGTAAAGGGCCAGATTGTGAATTTCGAGCGAGACTCATTATTCATGAAGTATCATCTCCATGCCTTGGAAATCTGAGTGATCGTGAATAATTAGAGACTATTACTCATGTATCAGTCTTGGCCACTTCCTCGATCCCATCCCAACTCGCATTTATAACTTGAACTTAGAACTTTCCACCATAGCCAGAAGTCACCCAAACATCAACTGAATTGTTGAAACAAGCACACAAAGCCGAAGAACCGTCTCATCTGCCCAGGTTCTAAAATGCCATCCTCGAACACCCTAAATGGCTTCTTCCGCTCACAGGTCATAATCTGGCAGCCATACCACCAGCAATGGCTCGCCGACGCTCTCTGGCGGATGCGTTTCGACATCAACGGCTGGAGCTGGTCCGATGTAACCAAATACATGAACTACCAGGCCAAACAGATCAAACAGCGCCCCATCTTCGTAGAACCCAAGGTCAAATCCTACGCAACGGGTAACGAGGAAACCCTCAAGAAGCTGGAGCCAAACATCGAAGCAACCGAGAAGTGCTGCGCTCTGAATGGAATATATTGTGAGCCCTTGGGTGGAGTAGAGGCTACTCATGTTGCGAGGGGAAAGGAATATCAAAAACGACTGAAGCAACAACAACAACAATTGCAATACCAGCAACAGCGTCAGCTTCGAGATCAACATGAACGACATCAACGGAAACAACAATTACGACAACAACTGAGAATTCGGACAGCACAACAAATGGGACAGGTGCAGCAGATGCAACAACAAGGTCAAACCCAAATAGGACAATCCGGACAAATACGACAAATAGGACAAACGAGACAATTCGATCAGGGTACAGCAAGACAGGCTCTTCCTCACTCTGCTACAACGCCCTATAACCCTCATTCCGCAAAGTATCCAGTTTCCGATGAACAGAGATCTAGATCCAACCACTGACCTAGATTTCTGGAATTAGTTGCAATATGCTAGGGAATCTGGGATTCCCAATTTGGAAAATGGCTATTTATAGAAAACGAGAAAAAAATCATGGTGTTATAACATAATCATAGTTGTTCCATAGTTGTCACACGTCGTTCTTTTGAAATAGTGTAGATAGTCATTCTAGTTTTAGCACAATGCGAGAAAGAAGTAATGTAGTCAGATATGCACTACTTCTCTTTACACAAGCTGTGACTTTTTTGTTGGAATGACTTGAGAGAGAAGAGTTACAGCGATTCAATGTCGAGGGAATAGATTGCTAACGTAACCTGTTGACGAAAAACAAGAAGCTGAATCATTAGAAGAGACGATAAAAACAAATCGACGCACAGAATATCAGACTCGGGTGGAGTTACCGTAGTGCCGCCTCAAGAAGTGTGTTCTGCAACGGAACAGAGAAGCTATCTCCATCAGGAGACTCTCTTCTTCACAGAACTTTCTGAAGGGGGAATCAAGAAACAATTAATTAACATTGTAGTACTGTGACATACGCATGCTCTGTTGATACAGCGAATGCAGGAAACTATCGTAAAGACGACCTTCATCCATATTTCCCTTCTTTACCCAAAGCCCAAAACGCCTAATATGAAACGACAAAGAATCGTTTCGGTGTGCTCAAAAGGCGGGTATCGCAATCTCCATCGGGTCTCTCGCAGTCTCCCAGGCTAGCCAATCTGATTGTGTTGTCCTGCAATTCATTAGCATCCGAATATCTCAAGGCAAAATCGCAACTTACGGCAAAAGTCCCATCCCATTAACCTTCCATACTCCCAAAGCCAGCGCCAAAACCTGCATGGCAACGTATACTGCCTTGACAGCTAATAAGTTTGCTCTCGTCCCTGGGCTATCGAATTTCTCAAATGCCTGATTCGTTCCCATTAAACCCATGACCGGAGTCTTGAATGCCATCACCACCATCATAATACTGAACATTTGTAGAGAGTTTCCAGACATGTACATCATGATCGCGGTCATGGGCAACTGCTTGACGGGTGCTAAGGCGACTTCCCATGCCTTCTTAAGCTTGAGAGTATCCATCTCTTCGGTGGTAGGGGCAGTACGAGCGGGGGTTTTCGAAGAGGCTATCTGCTTCTAAGAAATACAATTAGCATACATATCAGAGTATCTGGCAACTGGCATCACCCGTACCTTGTTTCCCGAAGATGCGGCTGTATATCCTGGAGGGTCCGGAATGGTAGCCTTCGACCTTGGGACTGGAGGCGAGTTCAGTTCCTCAACCCATTGCGACGGTGGTGGTGTTGGTGACATATTTGCGCAGATATACGTCCTTCGCAGAGTCTGACGTTCAAAATTCTGCTTGTCGGTATTTGATGTAGTTGGTGATGTTCGGGTGGTGGAGTTGATCACTATCACAGTACAATCTGGTTGGCGTAAGTACGAGTAGCGTGCTCGCTCTCGCTCCCCTCCCAGGACCAGGCCAACACAACCCCTGAAATGCCTGTGCTGCAGCTGCGAGGACCCGAACGACCTCGACCTTCCACAGTTCCCGGAATAACCTCAAAATCGCTTCAAAATCACCTCGAATTCATGGCGACGCATCTGCGAACCGGAAGACAACTGCGCTGGCGGAAACACTGACGCGCGTGATTGGTTTGCGACTGCAGGCTACCGGAGCATTTGGAAGCAGCAAAGGCTCGCTCTCGTTGGCTGAAGATTGGATTGGAGGGGTAACTACAACCACAAGAGATTTCTGGGCAGTACAAGTACTGGACTGGGCAGACGGATTGAGCTGAAGGCATCATGAGTTCTGGCGGCGGAGATGCGAAGCTCTTTGCGCGGGTACGTTCTCTCTCTTTCACTCCATCGCATATCATCCTCCTCTCCTAGGACTAGCATACATCTGCCATTCAAAACACCACTAGCAACCATAGCATATGCGGTATTCACCTGCGTAAACCTCTTGCCAGATCGTCGTACCACCTCTGCCATTCTCCCCCTTCGCTTGCACCTTCACATCCTCTCCTCCAGCGACGGACAAGGCCTTTTAGGGTCGATGCGATTACCCGCAAGGGCATGACCTCTCCATGATGTTTCTTCCCCATTATATTCCGCCCCAAGGCGCTGGCGGACTTCGCTCACCATATTTCTCCACTCCGCAGGGCAAAGTAGCAGAGCTACGACTTGAGTTAAACAGCGGAGGGAAGAAAGACAAGAACCATGCCGCCAAAAAGATAGCCTTGAAGAAGATTGTGGCCAATATGACCATGAGTAATAATGACATGGTGGCCCTCTTCCCGGATATCGTTGGTTGTATGCAAATACCTAGTTTAGAAATCAAGAAGATGTGAGATATTCCCGTCATGTTCAGGAATGTTTACTTACTAGATTATAGGTGCTTCCTCTTTCTTGTGAACTACGCTCGTATGAAACCCGAAGTAGCATTAAAGGCACTCCCAACACTTGAAGAGGTATGTGGTGGGAATCTCCGAGAAAGAGGTCTAGCTCATGCTGTTTAGGATATGCACGATACGAATCCGTTAGTTAGGGCTCTAGCACTTCGAACAATGTCATATATCCATGTGAGAGAGTTCGTGGAAGCTACAGTTCCACCAACAAAGCAACTCCTTCGAGACGCAGACCCATATGTCCGAAAGACAGCGGCATTTTGTGTTGCCAAATTATATGACCATGACAGACATTTAGTTGAGGGTTCAGATCTCATCGATAGGCTCAACGCCATGTTAAGAGACGATAATCCTACCGTTGTGGCAAGTGCTCTCGCAGCTTTGATGGACATTTGGGAGAGAAGCGATGCCATTAAATTGACTATTGATTATGGCAACGCTTCCAAGATGGTCCAAATTTTGCCAGATTGTTCAGAGTAAGTTGAATACAGGAAGCCGTTCCGACCACAAGCTAATGGATTGTTAGATGGGGCCAGACATATATTTTGGAAGCTTTAATGTCGTATGTTCCTCAAGAATCATCCGAGGCGTTGCTTCTCGCAGAGCGAATATCTCCACGATTGTCGCACTCCAATTCTGCGGTCGTACTCACTTGCATACGAGTAATCCTCTACTTGATGAATTATATCCCAGACGAGAGACAGATATCGATCTTGTGTCGGAAACTTTCTCCGCCTCTGGTAACATTACTCGCGAAAGGTCCAGAAGTCCAATATTTGGCTCTTCGAAACGCCCTATTGATTCTACAGAGACGGCCAGAAGTTCTACGTAATGATATTCGGGTGTTCTTTTGCAAATACAATGATCCAATCTACGTCAAGGTCACCAAATTAGAGCTGATCTTTATGTTGGCTACGGAAAAGAACATTGAAGAAGTCTTGACAGAATTACGAGAATATGCGACAGAGATTGACGTCCATTTTGTACGAAAATCCGTCCGAGCCATTGGAAAGTTGGCCATCAAAATTGAACCTGCTGCACGGCAATGTATAAACACATTGCTAGAGCTAGTTGCCACAAAGGTCACATATATTGTCCAGGAAGCTACGGTGGTCATCCGAAACATCTTCCGAAAGTACCCAAATCAATATGAATCCATCATTTCCACTCTATGCGAAAACCTCGACTCTTTAGACGAACCAGAAGCCAAGGCGGCCATGATCTGGGTCATCGGACAATACGCATCTCGGATTGAGAATTCGGACGTTCTTCTCGAAGATTTCCTCTACTCGTTTGCAGATGAGCCCGTAGAAGTCCAGCTTGCGCTGCTCACGGCTACCGTGAAGCTGTTTATCCAAAGACCCACAAAGGGACAGGAACTCGTGCCCAAGGTCTTGAAGTGGGCCACCGAAGATACGGACAACCCAGATTTGAGAGACAGAGGCTACATGTACTGGCGCCTTTTGTCCTCCGATATGGCAACGGCCAAGGCGATTGTGATGGGTGAGAAACCAGCAATCACAGCCGAATCCGAGAAACTCGACCCGGCGACTTTGGAAGAGATGTGTCTCAACGTCGGAACTCTCGCAACTGTCTATCTCAAGCCCGTGCAACAAGTTTTCCGATCTGCGCGACCCAGAAGGTTGATCGACAGCCCGGCGTTACAGAAGCATACCCTACCTACCGCAAATGGACTTGATGGACAAAAGTCATTATCAACCTTTGGAATGGAGGGTCAGCCTGTAGCTTTAGAACCCCAGGATGGTAATCTTGCTGCTGCAGTTGACGCGGCCGATGAGTTTTTCGCGGGTGTGGGAAATCAGCAAATGTCGAATATGCAGATAGACGATGGATTTGGAGGTAGTCCGACGGTGGGAAGAGGGGAAATGCAGTATGTGGTGAACCAGAATGCACCGGAGCAGAATTATTATCCGACGAACGGACAGGGCGCGAATGGGGATTTACTTATGTTGTAGTTAATTGAAATGAATGGAATGAATGGATATTTTGTTAATCACGTGTGTATCTTGATGCTTCTCTTTTTCCTCGAGTTTGGAATAGTAATTAACTCTCCTTTGAGTGGAACGGAGTTACTTTGTCGAAAATTTCGAGCACCCTATAAATAGTATATTCAATTGTTTACGATCTTGAAAGTGAGATATGATGGATCCCTCCAAACCGGCTGGAATGTCCATCTAGTAGTAGGTTTTTCAAAATAGTGAGATGGACTCGTAGTACAAGTACCGGACGAGAAATCATCGAATTGACGATCTCCTAAGAGGTAACCTCTACGTGTGGTAATGGATTTCAGGACTAGTTAGCACCTGAGGAATTCAGTTAGAGTTTCAGAGAGATTTTAAATTTTTTGCCTAGGTAGGTAGAGTATAAGGCTGATGGTGTTAAGGTGATATGTACTTAAATATACTATATAGGAGTTTAAGGACTAGAAGAGCGTGCGAGTAATCTATAGGTAATCCACTAGCAAGCTATGAGTGGACTACGAGTAAACCACTAGTAAACCACTAGTTAGCCATAAGTAAGCTAGATAGAAATTTAGGGGCAAAAGCTAGAGACTTAAGTTTGAAATTGAGTTATCTATAATATAAGTGAGTAAGCTATCGATTATTGTCTCATTTGCGTTTTGTCTTCTTCGTTTTTGGGATAAGCTGCTACTTGGGGGTAATCCCTCCTCACCTGGGGTTGATCTCCCACTTAGCGATTATCTCTCCCTTAGTGATAATCTC
Source organism: Hymenoscyphus scutula (assembly GCA_001399465.1). NCBI lineage: Eukaryota > Fungi > Ascomycota > Leotiomycetes > Helotiales > Helotiaceae > Hymenoscyphus > Hymenoscyphus scutula. The sequence goes on from LKTO01000194.1 coordinate 84,125, forward strand.
TCACCTAGAGTTAATTTTTCACTTGGAGATAAGCTATTACTTAGGGTTAACCTTTAACATAGGGATGAGCTAAGTAAAAAGTGGAGTTATCTTAAATTGATCACACGTGACTAAAGAAATGCTTGAAAACCCGGCCCCTTCTCCAATCCTTGTATTGTAGCCAACTTCCAACTTCAACATCGTCATCATCCCTTCATTCTTCAGCACATTTCGCAGATTAAACTTTCGGTACCAACTTACCAAGATTCAATATCCTTGTTTTAAAGGACCCTGAATCTAATAATGATCCAGGATGAGCTGATAAGTCGGGGAGGGCCTGGATTGAATACTAAGGTAGCTTGTGTTTTTTGTCTAGATGTTTTACATAGATATACTCCATTCCGTTACTCTACTTTCAAAGTTAAAGAATTGAACATAACGAAAAGATAATAACCGCCCTTTGATTCAAACCCCTCCCTCTAATCAGAAGAAATTCTCTCCATCACTCACTCACTCACTCACCCACCCAACACCACCAACTCTCACACCTCACCACTCACCTCTCACCTCTGACCTCTCTCACCTCCCCCCCCCCCCCCCCCCCCCCCCCCACCCCTCACCCCCACCCCACCCCCCCC